>WBNO01030499.1:0-16875 GCA_013400575.1 Peucedramus taeniatus
CATTTAGTTTGGAAAAGACCTCAGATCACTGGTTCCAACCATTAACCCAGCCCCACTCTGATCACCACTAAACCATATCCCCAAGAGCAGCATCCACACTCCTTTTGAACACTTACAGAAATAATGATTCCACCTCCTTCCCAGGCAGCCTGAATCCTTTCAGAAATTTCTCCTAATATCAAATCTAAACCTCCCTGGAGCAACTTGAGGCTATTTTATCTTTTCCTACCAGTTGTTACCTGTGAGAAGTCAGACTGACTCCTGCCTTACCACAACTTCCTTTCANTAGAGAGTGATAGGATCTCCCCTGAATCCCTTTTTCTAAGGATGTGCAAAACCCTCCTGGATGCAATCCTGTGCAACCTGCTCTAGGTAAATGTGCTTTAGCAGGAAGATTTGACTAGATAATCTCCAGAGGTTCCTTCCCACCCCAACCATTCTCTGTGTCTATGGCTCTGTAATTCTGTGAAACCAGATTTTTATTTAAAAAAAAAAAAAAAAAAAAAAAAAAAAAAAAAAAAAAAAAAAAGGGGAAATTTCTATTTAGTATTCAAACCAGACACTGGTCACTAAGTGCCAGCACATGCATAACAACAAGCTTTATGTTCAAATTCCATAATAAAGATGATGTAACTAAATATTATTGCAATAGTCTGCTGCTCTCTTGCTGTGCTGGGAGTTAAATAATAATGAAAACAAATGGGTTCCTTTTTCTGTAAAGAGTCTTGATAATGTCTCTCATGGCAGACACTTAAATGTACACTTGGTAGACACTTAAACATACACTTTGAATTCTATAACCTGTTTTATACAACCTTCTCTCAAGAAATGGCTGAGTTCCTGCTCAATAGCATTAAAAACATCTGAAATAGCTTTTCAGTTTAAGTATCTGAAATTATTTTACTTCCCAGGACATTAAATATTTGTGGCTTAAAAGCATTAAACTTTATTTGGATCATCTGTTAAAGAAGAGCACTGTTCTTTTAAGAATCTGGAAACTGCCCAAGGTAAAACTCTGTGATCAGTTTAGCAGTGCTTATTATCACTGTGGAACTGCCTCAGCTAAATGTTTCAAGAAGACTAAAGGTGGCAAAGCCAACAGTGAATGTAGTGATTACAAACACATAGGTAACACTCCAAGAATGGCTCATGATTTAAACACCAGATTTGACTCTTTGAGACACTTTAATTACTGTGCTAAGTAAGTAAGCTGTGTGGCTTGTGTAACATACAGGGGCTTGATATTAAGTTTGTAGGATTGCATAAATTATATTGTTCATGGCCACAAACTTCCAAGGTAGCACTCGTGTAAATTGTACTTGCTAGACTTAGTACAAAATATAGTGTTGTTAACTGGAAAAAGCTAGTTAAAATGGAATGCACCCCTAAGGCTGAATAATGGTTCTTCGAAGTTGAATTTGGCTCCAGAAGAATAAATGAGCTTATTAGAAATACCTGTCACTAATAATGACAAAGTAAAAAAAAAATAAAAAAAATCCGAACTTCCCAAATTGTGCATTCAAAGGTGCTAATAACTTATTTTGCAAATCTATTCAAATAACATCCAAAAGGCATAAAATAATGTACACAATAATGAAATGTATTCCTGACATAATTGTTCAACTTTCTAATGCAGAAGGGAAAGACCTTAGCATACCATCAACTAATACCAGGAAAGGTCACAAATCATAGCAGCATAGCTATCACTGAGGTAGCAGCACAGCTATCAGGTTACAAAAGAGCTGTATGAAGATTTTACAGGTGCTGAAACAGTTCTGCTCTGTCTCGTTTGTGTATGATGTCTTTTGTTAGAGCTACATTCTGGAAAAAAAAAATATTCTACTGTCCAGAAGTGGAGCTGAAGACCCTATCAAAGGTAAATTTCATGTTCTTTAAGAGGAGAAATTTCATATTCATATTCTTAAGAGGTTCATCATAGATAAGAATTCTGGAAAGGAATGTCTTTGCAATGTAAGATACTTCTGTTAAACTGAATAAAATATATTTGCACAGTCCTTGTTCAAGACGTATTCTTTCAGAATAGCTGCTAATTCAGAGGCTCAGTTAAAGACTAACAATAGGAAACGCTGCTCAGAGTTCTGAATTCTGACAAGTTGGTTGACTCACTGATGAAGCCTTAGCTTTGTAGTTTTCTTTTCCTGTTCTATCTTGTGACATGGTTTCCACTCCCAACTATGCTATGAAAATGTTTTTTATTTTTTACCCTTAGAGGTGTCCTGTTAGTTACAAAGAAACTTGGAAGAGCCGTTTTGATTTATTTCATAAATTAATACTGTGCTATCAAATCCCTGCATATTACATATCATGAGGCAGTGCAGTTATTTTTAACAAATTATTGTCTTTAAAAATCATGAGATGGTTTCCCCTAAATTTTTTACAACACCTGCAATATCAAGAAAGGCTATTTTGCCTTGTACATGGAGGACCATCCTTTTGATGATATATGCCTTATAAGTGTCCCTTTCTTATGATGAATAACACCAGGCAGCATTGCTGAAATGATGGATGACATAAAGAGCTATAGCTCTGATGATGTATTCTAGTAAGGGGACAATTTTGATGCAAAATATATAATAAGAGCAAGTTTCTTGGGGTTATCTATCATCACAGCAATAATTGTCAATGCTATATACTCCATTGGTAGCATTGGTCTGACAGGATATACAATGAAATGGAATCTCTTTACAGATGTGGTCACTATACTATTTTACTACATAAAATAAGGTTGAAATGAGAAAAGTTAACCCATGTTTCTTGGTTTTGTTCCAGTTTTTAAAGCAAGCCTCCTTGAGACAACAGAGCTGTAAAAAATAGATAACATTGGTAATAAATCTGCTTCCTGTGACTCCAAAATGAAATACTGTCTAGAACATGCAAATTAATCATGACTTCTGTAGACAAAATGATGTTTCTGACACTTCTGGTCTAATTACAGAATATATTTCACTGTGACAGTATGTAAAATGTAGCAGGTTTTTTGCTGTCCTCCATGACTCTACTAGCCCATGAATTAAAATGTGGGCCATGGGGGCTAAATGTCAGTGATGGCATGAGAGATTTACAGTTTCAGCCATGGGACCTTGTTATTTTATGTAGATATGCACTTAGCTTTCATATGAAATATTTTACCAAATGTTTGCAATAACATGTTTAAAGTTATTATACAAATCAAATTGTGAAACTTGAGGTGGAGGTGCTTACATTACAGCATTGCAATGTAATTATCAGGCAGACTGAACTAAGATGTGAGCCAGCAGGGACTACATTTGCATAATGAGAAGCACAGATGTAAAGTCATAGCTCATAACTCAAGTGATAATCATGAAAATCAGCTTCTTGATGCAGCATTCACATTTGAGAAAGAATGAAAAACTTAGTTGAGAATTACCCTATATATCTTGGTCACTAGGACATCCATGCTATGTTAGACAGGGTGCTTTACTGATTTTATAATAGCTAATTCAGAATTATTAAATGGTGTAACAAAGAAGCAAAAACTGCTGATCATGAAGAAATGAGACAGAAAAAAGTTGATTTTTATGACTCCCTGCTACTTTATGCCTTGCAGATTAGGCATTCTCACACCCAAATGAAATTTTCATTTTTAGACAAATGTGATGCTATGACCTGGAAATAAACAATAAATTCATTGCATAGTAAGTAAAATAGACTTTTTCAAATAATACATGTCAAGTAATTTTTAGTCTTAAAGGTTGTCTTTCAGAGGATAGATTAAGAAAGTGGCATATTATTTGTCTTATACACCACAATATATTCTGCAACAAGGGTTTCAACTACCTTTGAGACAAGTATATCTGATATTTTCCATTCAGGGGATTATTTTTGTGAGCACTAAATGAAACACAGATCTTCCCTCAACTTCAATAGATAAAGTGATAAGGTCCCAAAAGACTTGTGCAAATACGGTGCTGTAAGAATACCTAGAATTACCTATGATGAAGTAGACTAATTTATTTCTGTCAGGGCTGATTGTGGGCTGTAGCTTTGGACCATATGTTATTAATTTTATATAAGTTATTATGTAATTCTTGATCCAAAGTCCAGAAACCCCACCAGAAATCCTCAGATAATTTCAGCTGGGTGATTTCACTGTCAAAAATACTGAGAAAACGGCGGAAATTTTGGAGAAAAAATGAGTGAATCCAGGTTCTGATGGGACTGGCTTGTGTGAAAAAATGATGTTTTTTAATTCCCAAGAAGAGATTAATGAGTGAATAAATGTAAGATTAATGAATTTTAACTTTTGAATTTATATTTTTGATGAACTAGAATGATAAAGAGGACAAAGAAGTATGGAACATGGGGCTGAAACTGAGTGGAACTGAGATAAAACTCACAGTGAGGAGCTAAAATGTTACTGGCATTCACCCATGCCATAACTATACCTGTGATTTATACTGCCAAGAATAACACTTACTTTTATAAAAACAAACAATTCAGGCTTGTTTTTTTTTTCACAAATCATATTTTCTATCATCACACTCAGTGGTCAATGCTTTTTAATAAGAACAGTTGTTTAAAACCCCAAAGTTTATGGCCTTGTATATGGTCCATGCATGTATGTGCATGACCCAATGTATATGGTCTGTGGTCTTGTAGGATTTGGTGCAATGTAAAACTGAAGTAGAAATAACTCCTGGACACATTAATAGAGACAAGAAGATAGAGATGAGGATTAGTATTTTATATATATATTTCCAGATGTCATTGTCAGCCTATCAGGCCACAAGAGTGCAAAAATTCTTTCTGTTGCTGAGGCAAGTTGTAGCTCTTTAAACTGTGAATGGGCAGCATAATCTAAAAGATCCTTTGAAGATCATCTGAGGGACAACCTAAAATACTACTTACCACACCATTTTGTAAAGACATGGATTGCAAAGATTTTGGAAAGTCGTTCTGCCTTGAATCATTCAGAATTAATTAAAGCAGGGACTTTCAAACATCTGTGGTAGGAAAGACGTCACCAAAAGTTTTTCTGAAATCTGGAGCACTTACTATTTGGTCATGCACATTTGAAATTGCCTCAATTCAGCATGTGCATGTTCAAGTAACATCAGACTGTGTGACCTAGGTAAAAGTACAAACAGTTTAAAAGTACTTTTTAAAGTGTTCCTAAATTTTACCACACCCAAATTATTTATAGATGCTCTTCATATGATTTACCAGCTATAATAAATTACCTGAAATCAGCTTTTCTTTAAAAAATCAAAGCAGGAATATTTATCACATTAAGTGCTTAGCTTGTAACATCAATTTTTTGCTTGCACTTTTGTCTATCATAGGCATTTAAACCATAAAAAAATCACATTAATTTATGTATAAGTTGTTCCAGTGATTACACTGCAAAACTATTAACTGATGTTAAAGGACTTAAGAAAGTACCTAGTAAGTCTGTCCATAACACCTTGAGGAATTAAACTCTTTTTTATTCCAGTAGTTGAAAACCCGTGTTTTTTATGAAATATTTGAAACCTCTTATAAATATTAAAGAAGACTTTATAGAAGAATAATTGAGAGCAAATTTTAATTCCTGTGGAGACATCTCCTCAGTCTGCTCAGGGCTCAGTAAAGGATTCATTTAGTTAGGTACAAGTTATAGAAAAACCTAGTATATTGAAGATCAGTTATTATTATTAAAATCTTGTGTCTAATTGTCCAGTGCAAGAGTATGAAAATATTTTAGCCTCAAATCTTTGTTAAAAAGCAACTGCACTACATCAGGTTGATATTTAACTTGTTTGTATGATTTATTAGATCCACTTATATCAAGAACCTTCCTTTGATGGAAGGTATATGGCGATATACAGCTATATAAGCACAATTACATAATAACTATTGTTATAATGAGAATTACAAAAAGATGTATATCTCTTGTTGTCTACAACATAGAAATCTTATTCCCTATCTGCTTAATATGGACTACTTTATAAAAGCAAGGCAGAGATTTCTTAATGCTTCTTATCAGCCCTAGCAAAGTGGAAAAAAACCAAATCTTTATATAAGGAAGGTACTTTAAACTTGTATTTTGTTCAGTCGTGTTTAAAGAATTTTTCCATCTGTAAAATTGAACATAATATTGCTGACTTTGAAATCTCTGAGTACAAATTTCAATATCAAATCTTTTCATTACCCTTTAAAATTAATCCTCAAATATCTAGCTGCCATACCTTGGCAATAGCAAAGAAGTCTTTGTGTTAACCCTTTTTAGACAGAAAGAAAAAAGGCTTATTTAAATTAAGGCTATTCATAAATTTTATTTTTTACCACTTTAATTAAAGGATGCAGTATCTTACTAAGCACCTAATCCAATAACTTAAAGTTTTCTTTTTCTGCATTTTCTACTTAATTCTAGAAAAAAAGGGCAATGATATTTACTTGTTATAATGTGTTACATAAAGCATGTAGCTGCATGTTTAACCTTAACCTCTGTTTATCATTTAGGTAAGGTTACTACTATACTGTAGCCTGTTCATTCTGGGAAATAATCTGCTTCCCACTAAACAAGAGGTTTTAGGCTGCTTATAAGCACTAACATGGATGATTAATTGAACACCCAGCAATTACTGACTGGGTAATAATATAAGATGATTTGTGAAAATTGGAATTGCCTGTCCCTGCTGTTGTGTATTCTGAATAGCTCTTACTGACATTTGGAAGTTTGAGAAGTCATTTGAATTTGTGTGAATGGCTTTGTCACTTAGAGTGAGCTTACATCAACCTGCTGGAATTGATGCTGTTAAGCTTTCCTTCAACCATGTTAAGCATTATTGTCACTAACATATCTTGTCTCATCGAAACAAACAATAAATTAATTCTAAATGCCTTCAGGACTCAGACTTAGTGTCTCACAAAAGGGTACATTCAAATTTCTTGATGCCTTCTCACCAAAATAAAACAGTTCACCTTGAGGAGAATGACAAGGAGACAGGATCAATTCTCTTTTACTTTTTACCCAGTCCATTTAAAATTAAATTATTTTTGCAGGTTAGAGGCACTATTCAAATTATCTCTTGGAATTTTTTTTATAAACCTTTTCTTTGTATGTTTGATGGTAATTTTGATCATTTTGTTCTTTAATTCACACAGTGTGAAATGTTGTTCAATCCACTCCATCCAGCAAACATTAGTTGTATGTTACTTAGTTGATGGTGACCACTGGTTTTCTGAGCCTATTTATTTAAGGACTGGTCCTTAAATTTACAACTACTTACTTAGAAGAAACATTGTTTGACTGATATCAAGAAAAATAATAAATTCCTCAACTGAGAACCTTAAAGGAAATGACAATAAAGAAATGTGCTAATTTCCTGCTAGAATGAACATTGGGTTATAGAAAACAAAATGAACAATTTCTTCATCCTTTTCAGTTCTTAGTTGACTAGGAAATCTGACACTGAAGAAATTTCTTCCTGAAGGACTATACCCCATGGAAAAGACTCATCTTGGAGTAGTTAATGAACTCCAGGCCACACTGAACTGCATCATATAGGTCTCCTGATTGAGGGACCCCAGGCTGGAACCAGAGAAGAGTGTGAGGAAGAAAGAGAAGCAGATATTAAGGCTAATGGACTGATCACAACCCATATTTCTCACCCTTTGCTTCACTTGAGGAGAGGAGGCAGAAGAATTAGGAGTGAGTTGAGTTTGGGAAGAAGAGGCAGGGGAAATATATGTGTGGGGAAGATGGTTTTAGTTTTGGTGTTTATTTCTCACTATACCACTACATTATTTATTGGCACTAAATTCAGTTAATATTCCTTAGCTCATTTTCTTCATGACAGTAATTGATAAGTGATCTTTCCCTGTGCTTATCTTGGCCTACAAGATTTTCCTAATGATTCCTTCTGTTCTATTGAGAAAGGGGAGGCTTGATGGATACCTGGAGGCCAGACAAGGTCAGCCACCCACACTATGATATTGCTTAGTTTTCTTTTCTTATACTCCAGGGACTTTATAAACAGCAAAAATATCCCTGTCAGCATTTTTCTCCTTAAACTACATTAAACAATTAAGTTTTTTTCTAATATTCACTTTAGAGCAGACTCTTCAGAATCCTGTGCTTCCCCTTCAGATTGCTTTAACTGGAATTGCTAGGTAATACAATTGTGCCATGCAGTTATACTCTAATGGCATTTATATGTCCATGTTCTCATCAGAAATTGCCCTCCTGATGCAGTTCTAAGTTTTACAGTACCTTGTCTACTGTGCTTTGTCCTCAAGAAAATTATTTTATTCTTGTTATGGTCTCCTGATAATGGATGCTTGTGGCAAAAATTCTTACAAATCTTTAAAGAACAACATTATACAGAAATATATATATAAAAAAAACCAGCATTGATACAGGAACAATTTCTTTGCCTTGCCATTTTCTGTATTCTGTATGCTGTTAAGACAATCTTTGACTGAAACTTCTCTCCTTCCCACTCTCCACATCCTGCTGTAAAAGTGGAGCTCTGTGTTATAACTTCTTTTTACAAAATTAAAACTGGTGAGGATTCATAAATCTAGCATTATTACTTTTTGTAGGTCTAGGTCTGATCTGATCAATTCTTAGATGCCTTAACTCCAGTCATCTTCAGAAATTCAGTGGGGACCGTATTTCTGCTTTTCTGTGGTTTATGGTTCTTCGTTCTATAGTATATTTGTCTCATCTATCAAGAAGAGCCATGAGAGAGAAAAGCACAATTTCTGTTTAAATAAAACCATCACTGGTAATAGCAAGCATGTGGCCAAGGGGAAAAAAAAAAGGAAAAAGGGAAAAAAAAAGCAAATGAAATATAAATAGATGAACTAAAATGGAAATCAATATCAAAGGCACTCTGATTAGATAAAAGCTGATGAGCTGTGAAGACAAATCATTTAATTTGCTTCTATTTTTAGGAATACATTCCAAACAAACAAAGTGATTAGACAAAAGATCTTCTATACAGGGGAATGACAAAAAAAGCAAGGGAAAAAATTTATTTTTGAATCTACAGAAAACCTCATGCTGCAGAAATATTGATTGTTCTAAGGATTTTTTAAATTTATATGCCAATACTGGGAGATAATTTATATGGGAAATGCAAAATTCATATAAATCTCCTAGTGCTTTTATGCATCATGCATCTAACAATTAGGAAGAATCATTCAGAGAATCGCAGGATATTCTGAGTTGGAAGAGATCCAAAAGATCATCGAGTCCAATTCTTAAACATTTACTCTTTTAGAGACTTTCCATCATATTTTGGGTTTAAAGGATTTAACCACATACAACTAATCGGATTTTTCTGGCTGGAAATGGATGTTATTGATGCCATTTCCAGCTGTGAATATTTTAAAATCAGGATATACAATGAAGTAAATTTCATATTTATGAAATCACATGGATGAAGTTCAAGCTATTTAACTGCTAATATTTTAGTTTTCTATTTCTTATAATATGAAGTGCAGATAGACAGTTGGCTTGTTCTGTTTCATAAATTTAAGCAATGATTCAACACAAGCGGTATGTGTGTTTAATAAACTTTGCATCTCTTCGGAGCTCTTCAGTTTTAACAGGTTGCATGCTTAGAGTAAAATTATTGAACAATCCAAGCATGAATTTCTTCTTTCTGATGTCTGCACACTCAGCACTGGCAACACTCACATACATTATGGATAAATTTATAATTTCAGTGCCATATTATAAGCTTATCTGCTTGAATGAAACTGAAGAGCATGAAGGGTGATTAAGGATATAACTTTAATGCATCAGCCAAGATAAACAGTAAATCGAAGCTGTGTCTGTGTTATGGCAGCGAGCTGAATACCATAATAAAATTTATGCACCTGCTGAGCAGCTGGAAAACGATTTCCACATAAGAGGGAGGAATTTATTCTAGCCTCAAGGCTTCAGAGACGTCTGGAGTATCAAAACCTTAGCGGTTCACTCGCCTTGTGCCCCATGGTACACAGGCGTGGCACCACGGACTTTCCCTGATGTGCCAGTCTGGGCAGGGCGAGCTGCAGAAGGCCAGAGGACTCAGAGAGCCAGGATGCTAGATTTGACATCTGCTCTGGCCTTCAGGAAAGAAAGTCTCTTGTGAAGAAACAAAATTAGCTCCACACCTATAGCTTAGAGGAGGTAGCTGAATACTATTCCCTGGGACTGTAATAATTCATCACTGTGAAGTCCAATGTACTTCAGGTTTGAAAAGGGTGTACATTCCCTTCTAGATGACTTTGAGAGTATGTGTGTTTAAGTAAGTGGGGTTTTTATATAGAAATGAAGGCAGCATTATACAGAGTCAATTTTAGTTCTCAGCCTTGGAGGAGATAGGATACAAAATCATTATTTCATTATTACATTATTAAAAACTGCCCTTTTCCTCTGGTGGCATTCTTTGATTTAATATGCACATTAATTATATGGTGGCACAAGCTCACCTGCTGCATGGTGCCTAAATGTGTGTTCTATAAGGTAAAAAAATTAGGAAGAAAGGAACAGAAAGCAATTTTTGTGAAGTACTGTAAGTCTGCTAGACACTGGAAATTCAACAATGAAACTAAACAATAAATTCATGAGCTCTAGAAGAGCAGAGCTTAAAGCACTACATATAAGTGGTTCTGCCATTGGGTGAACTCTGATAACCTCAATTTTATCTTTGTCACTGGATTCTGAGGCTATGTAAAACAAACACATTTAGAAATGACTGAATTTTAAAGTAAGGTATACTTCGTAAACTCTTTATTCAAAAGAAAAGGGGTAGTAGCATTGGTGTGTTTGGGGTTTTATTTTCTTCCAACTTTTAAATCTGTCAAAAGATAGGAAAGTGATACATTTGCTCTTCTTCAGCAGGAACAATTTTTATTTCTCCTGCTGTATTGCAGGCTTCAAAAGATAGATTTTCTTTTAGTTTACATGAGTATATATAAAGAGGGGCCATCTGAATCCTAACCTGAATGACATCTCTGGGCTGAGGTAGAGGTCCACAGAACCGTGACTGGCCCAGATGAAAAAGTTGTAACAACTTCAGACAACTGCAGCTTGCTCAACCACTCCTCGTAAGAACTTTTCTCCAGAACATTTACCAGTTCCATTGTCTTGCTGTGGACCTGCTCCAGCCTTTCAATGTCTGTCTTGTTGTGAAGGGTCCAAAACTGAACACAGGATTTGACTGAGGCCTCACCATTGTCAAGTATAGATGACAATCACTGCCCTGCTCCTGCTGGTCACAATACTTCTGATACAGGCCAGGATGCCATTGGCCTTCTTGGCCACTTGGGCACACCCTGGCTCATGTTCAGCTGCTGTCACCAACCCTCCCAGGTCACGTTTTTCCAAGCAGCTCTCCATACGCTCTTCCTGTTGCCTCATTTCTCTTTACAGAGAAAAGCAAGGCATAACTTTTCCCAAAGATTTACTGAGAAGCAGAGAAAAGAATGATCAAAACAATTCTTATCTCATTTGCTGCTCCTGTGTTTGTGCTCATGTGGAATGAGTTCTGGAGATTGTTTACCTGAAGTGAGTCCTTGATTGGATTCTGGTGAGGTTGCTTGGACTGATTTGGCCCAAGTAGGGCCAGGCTGTGTTGGGACTCTGGAAAGAGTCACAGGTTTTCATTATTATCTTTTAGCATTCAGTAAGTATCCTTTCTGTATTCTTTAGTATAGTATAGTATAGTATCTCGTTAATATAATATAGCTTAATAAAGCAATTCTTTAGACTTCTGCATCAATGGAATCAGATGCCAATCATTCATCACTCTGTCAGGGAGCCTTTCTTTTACGATATCTTCCCCAAGCCTTTAGCATTGTTTTTTCCTCACAAAAATGTTGAATAGGAACATGTTAAGCAGAAATTAATAGATTAAGAAATAAATGTCTGAGATCTAGATAGATAATTATATAGATATATTTCCTTACTCTCCATGCATAAGGGAAAGGTAGCTACATAAGAATGACTATTTCAGTCAGCCTGGTAATTGCTGCACAACAGTCTTTGAGGGTGACTCTTCCAGGCATATTTACCACGTCCAGTATCTATATTCCCACAGGGGGGAGAAAACAGAGTAACCATCTGGATCCATATGGTTTAAAACTCCTCTATAGCCTATAAAGTGTGAGTATGTGTTGCCAAATATTTTGAAAGTCTTTGCAATTTTCCTCTATTATAAAGTAAACATAACCATGGAATTGTTCACAAATATTTTTTAAGGGAGTCTGAGTGCCATACTGTGTATTGAATCTACTTACTGGTCCCAGTGTTAAATACATTAAAATGTTAAGTTTTATTAGCATGTATTAAACTTGTTTACTGATGTTCTTTACTGAAACAATAAGGAAAGAATTTCCTTTGTACATAGTTCCCCATCCCCATTTTGATACTACCATGTTAGTGAAAAGCCAATACAGGAACCAAAACCTGTGATCACTAAGTAATTTCAGTTTGAAGATCTTTTCAAATATCTTGTTTATATCCTATCCTATTTAAAGAGGTTCTTCTATTATTCTATTCCTAAGGGATTATTTTCCTTGTGGAAATTTCTCTTTTTTTCTTCTGTTACACCATATTTTTGTGATATTTTACAATGCAAAAGGAAAAAAAAAAGTCTAATTCACTTATTTTCCTGTCTACAGACAATAAAACTACTCAAGATTTAAAACACAAGCTGGTGTTTGCTAAAGAGAAATATCATCAATTTTTTATTATGTTTTCAGTGATACATAATGTGTACTTCATTTTCTTCCAACATATTCTCTTAAATCATAGAATCATAAAATGGTTCGGGTTGAAAGGGATCTAAAAGAACATTCAGCTCCCGTCCCTCTGACTTGGACAGGGATGCATTTTACTAGACCAGATTGCTCAGAGCCCCATCCAGCCTGGCCTTGAACACTTCCAGGGATAGGGACCCACCACTTCTCTGGGTAACCTGTTCCAGTGTCTTACCTCCCTCACAATAAAGAATTTCATCCTAATATCTAAACAAACCTACCCTCTTTGAGACTAAAGCCATAACCCATCACTATCTGTCCTTGTAAAAAAGTCCCTCTTCATCTTTTTAGGTACTGGAAGACTGCTAGAAGGTCTCTTGGAGCCTTCTCTTCTCCAGGCTGAACATTCACAATTCTTAGCCTTTCCTCATAGGAGAGGTGCTCCAGACCTCTGATCATCTTTGTGACTATTCTCTGGACTCACTACAAGAAACCCATGGGGACCCCCAAAGCTGGACACAATATTCTAGGTGGAGTTGCGCAAAATCTAAGCAGAGGGAAAGAATCACCTCCCTCAACTTGTTAGTCACGTTTCTTTTGATGCAGCCAGGATACATTTGATTTTCTGGGCTGCAAGAGCACATTGACATGTAATGTTGAGTTTCTATACCCCAATCCATTCTGTCAGGACTGCTCTAAATCCATTCTACATCCATCTTGTATTTGTACTTCAAATTGGCCTGACCCAGGTGCAGCGCCTTGCCCTTTGCCCTGTTGAACTTCATGGGGCTTGCAGAGTCCCACCACTCAAGGCTATTAAGGTCTTTGTGGATGGCTTCTCTTCCCTCCAGCATGCTGACCACACCACACAGCTTAGTGCTTTCAGCAAACATGCTGAGGATGAGCTCAATTCCACCGTCCACGTTGATGAAAAGATGTTAACAAGCTTCAGTCCCAGTACCAAGCCCTGAAGAATGTCACATGTCACTGATCTCTATTTGGATATCATGCTGTTGACTGCAAATCTTTAAGTGTGACCATCCAGCCAGTTGTTTATCCACTGAGTGGTCTGTCATCAAATCTATATCTCTCTCCAGTTTAGAGCAAATGGAACAGAGTCAAATGCTTTGCCCAGCTTTGGAAAGAGGATGTCAGTTGCTCCTTCTTCATAGACCAATGCAGTAACCTCTTTGTAGAGAGAGGCCACTAAATTTTTCAGGTACAATTTACCCTTAGTGGAGCAAGGTGGCTGTTATCAATCACCTCCTTATTTTCCATGTGTCTTAACAGAGTTTCCAGGAGAATCCACTCCATGCTCTCAACAAGCCCAGAAGTGAGACTGACAGATCTGCAGTTCCCCTGCAGGGGTTATGTTTCCCCTTTTCCCATTAGAAGGAATTTCACCAGACTGCCATGACTTTTCAAATATGATGCATGGTGGCTTAGACGCGTCTTTTGCCGATTCCCTTGGGACCTGCAGATGCATCTTATCAAGTCTCATGCATATTCTTGTGCAACTTCAGATTCCTTAGATGTTTGTGATCCAGATTTTGTCCTGTGGTGAGTGGGTCTTCATTGTCCCATCTCTGCCTTTGTCTCCGTGACTTGGGCAGTTTTACTGGAGCACTTGTCAATGACGACTGAGGCAAAAAATAATTTGAAAATTCTGAATCAAATTACCTTACAGCAGATGTTTGATTATTCTATTTGAGGAGTTTTATTAAATCATTGTTTAATGATGTTGTCTTTAATAATGAATGAATGTACTTGACAACAAGTATGACAACTGTTTCATTCTCATAACTGCTCCTTCTTGGTAAGGTGATGCTGTCATGGAGTAATATGTACCTGCTCCCTGTGGTTTAGACTTTCAAGGAAGGTACTGCCATTCAAGACAAGTTGCATCTGTAGCAGTCCCATTAAATGAGAAACTTGAGAATAAGGAGGCAAGTTAATTATTTAATTAATTATGAAGAATTCTGTTTAAATAGCATTCTTCCTGAAGCCTATGAGAGCTGTCTAATATTTGCTATTTCTATCAAAACTCTTAAATCCCTGATGGAGTCAAATTATGCTTGCAATGGTGTACTTAGCAGCCTTAATATATTGCTGTATGAGATGTGTGGTCCTTCCCAAAACAGTAATGTATTTTGCCTTTGGTCTAGATATGTGTGCTAGCTGCAATTCATCAACAGTACTTTGTGCCTTGTGGCTTTGGACTGTACTAGTTTCCATAGCTGTATGATAAAAACTTGCTCAGTGTTTAATTTATACTCCCAGATTATTAGATTAAGAAAAAAAAAGTATAATTTCTAAGACATGGTAAAAGGGGTTTGTTGTGAAATACTCATGAGTATATGCTTTCTATGTTTTTTCTTGGTAATGGGTTCAGATGTATGCTATAGTGGCAGGATAGTATTGCAAGTTATATGGCTATTTGTGCCATTGCTTTCATCTCATTAGGTTAAATACTAGCAGCAAAAAAAGCATTATTGGTATAGAAAAAACCTGGAAGCAAAATCTTTCAAACTAAAGTAAGTTTTCAAGGTCTGGATTGTTAATCTTATCCCTGGGGCCTTGCTTTTGGTATTTTATAAGGATGTAGAGGAAGTTATCTTGAGTTATTGACCCATGTTGCAACAAATATGTAGAACAGACTTTTTCAAAATTGCTGGTATATTTTAATCATGCCTCCTTTCATTATTTCTTCCATCTTCTTATGTCTGTGATCAGGAAAATTAAAGAATATTTCCATTGAATATCACTAGACTAAGACATTAACACAAATGGCAACTCAACTTCTGTGCATGGGAGCCATGTTTCTATTTTCACCTGTTTCGTTCTTCAGGTACAGAACATGTGTTTCATAGTGAAAAAATTCCACTTCAGTTTTAATAAATTCAGTGATACAAGGATAGAAAAATATTTTTAAAAGTGTTATAGCATATAAACAATTTATATCTGATTGGAAGCAGCAAGGTAAATTAAACTGGCATTTTCTTGCCATATACTCCTATGGTATCTAATTCTTTAATTATACTGAATATTGTCCAGTTCCTCCAACAGCCTTGGTAAAATTAAAAGCACTGCTCAAAGAATAAGGCATTATAAATATGACTGAGAATAACAATGAAAGTGTCTCAGGGAACCCTAGACTGGAAACATAAGGATGAGCTATACATAGCTCAGTGGGCCCTAGAGAGAAACACAACATGGATGTGGGATTTGGTTGGGAGTGAACCTGCCTCTTGAAACCATTGCAGGAATTATACACGAATGCAAAACATGCCATAATCAAGTAAGCCAGATGACTAAAGCCTACATGGTAGAGAGGATAGTGGCTGTTGGACAGCAGTTTGTCACACTGCTGCAAGCTCACCAAGGCAAGCATCATGTGTATCATAGCAGAGCTGACTGTCAGCTGCTGGAAACACCCTATATCCCATCTTACCATTCAAAACAGTATCCCAGGTCTTGAAAAAACAAGGTCTATGGTGGTATGGCACCTCAGAAAGGGTCAGATCAACCAACAGAACTTCTGAAACGAGGTTCAAGTTTGGAAAGCAGATGTTTTGGTTGAGTTTATCACAAGTTACTGGAATCTCGGGAAAGAGATGACTTAAGAATGAGGAATCTTTAAAAAGAAAGAATCTTGGAATTTAATTGGTGCCAGTCTGGAACCTTGAGCCAATCACACAGGGCACACTGAGATTCCTTTAGCACAGCAGGTAGATGAGACAGAGAGAGAGGTGTGGGAAGCATGCTCACATATTTGCTGTAGGTAGTTCAGTCACTAGCATTATTTGACTCATCTGAGATGTTGGGGGAGTGGTTTCAACCCTTCTTTAACATCTCTTGAAGCAGAGATTGAGGTCAAGAGTTTTTGCAGTCAAACTGAAAGCCGCAGATACTAAGATATTGGACATTTTAGGATGCATATTTAATTTTTCTGCTTATGCAGATGGATAACACTTAACTCTAAGAAAGAATGGGGTGTCTGGAATATGAAAGATTACCCACCAAATGTGGGTATCTTGTGCACCGATATAGTTGTCCTCTGTCCAGGTTCACAAAATAAATGCTTTTTGCCCTTTTTTTTGTATTTATTTTGTAAATAAACTTTGTTACTAAAATAGTTTTCCTTATCCCAGCTTT
>WBNO01030500.1:0-20483 GCA_013400575.1 Peucedramus taeniatus
TGGGGAAGTAAATTGACTGACTGTTTGGAAATATTTCTCTTTATCATTATTCCCAGCCAAGGGACTCAGCTAATCTCATTGAAGACTAGACACCAATTTTTAGAGCACAGTGGTAAAATGAAGATAAGTATAGTCTGAGGGATTAGCAGTCAAATGTTCTAAATTTAATAGGTTTGCACAAATAACAAGGAACAAGTCTAGACGTTTAGTCTTTTATTTTAATGCAGAACGCTACACAAGCATCACATATATGTTCAGTTTTCTGTAGAAAATTGATTTATATAGTGATCTAACACACACAATGGTGTTTTCCTGAAAATTCAGAATCCTGGCAATGTAGAAGTGCTCCTTCTTGACTGCTAATTTTTTTAAAGATATGATCAGTTAAAATTGTTTATTGGCTTGTTTGTCTTCCTGATTGAGAGCTTGGAAATGGCTGTTCTTTTCATGAATGCTTTGTTGGTTGAGTCTATATTACATATGTGAAAGTAACTGCAAGCATTAGAAGGAATCTTGCCAAGGCATTACCATGCACACGACCATACACATATGTTCTGATTCTCAGAATATTTCTATTCATTGAGGGCTTACTTGGCTTCCTTTTTTCTGTACTTGCATGTGTGAAATTTTTTATTATTTTAATTTTATTTGTTTATTTTTATTTGGCTTCTCTGCAAGTTGGTAAGTATTTCACCAGAGTTGAAGTAAATACCACAATAGCTGCCTACAAAAGTAAAAGTGCAAATATAGTTTCTAAATTTACAAATACTTATATGTGTGGTTCTTTCAGTCTTACACAGCTACATGATGACAAACTATTTCCTTTTGTTGAAGCTTCTATGATTTCACTGTGAATGTTATCAGGATATAAAGAAAGTGCAGGAAAGACAAAACTAAAGTATATTAGACATTTAGTAACTTTGAGAATTAATATCCATCAGTGTTTTTTAAAGTTTATCCATGTAATGAGAAGTAAAGCCCACGTTCATACTTTAGATGTTTCATAAATGTAGTTTACCACATAACACTTTCTCTGTCAATCCTTATCAGCACTAAATTTATGATTTGAGTTTTAAGTACATAAAACCTTATCTACCTTTAATTTGCTCATTTGACCTCTGATGGTTTTATTAATTAAAAAAATGAAGAATGTTGTACCACTTTAGTGCCACCAATACTTGAATTTAGGGGGTTGCCTAGCTTCTAAAGGGTTATTTTTCACATGAAAAAAATTGTTGGGTTTTTTTGCATATTTTCTAATTATTTTTTTTTTTAAAGGTCAGGGTTAACCGTAGAAAGTATCTTCGAGAACTGGCTGGATACTTCTGGAATACCAAAGGTAAATATAAAATACCAGGTCACAGTTCTTTCTGGAGTCTTGATTTTCTCATTACATTATATATTTTTAAAATCACTACTGATCTTATAACAGGTATGATATTAAATAAAGTTTTGATGATGACTGCTTTTCACAGCTGTGTACGGCTTTAGCTTTTACCAGTTGTAGGTTTTTTCTTCTACAATGGTCTCAATAAACTTGCCAAAGGGCAAGTTCTTAAAAAAATTATTGTATAAATTAGTATTGTAGTCATATGAAAATATACTTTACAGTATAATCATGGAGTCTACTAAATGTAAGGAGCATTGTTCAGTTTTTGGAACATGAATTACTTGAAAGCATTACTGACAACAGTAATTAAATGTTAAATTATTTGTACTTTGATAACTGAATTTTGTGACTTACTTATAAATCTGCTGCATAGATGACATCTATTATTGGTATTCCAGCATTAAGACTGAGCTTTGTTTTCTGCTTTTATGCTAAAAGGTTTTTTTAATATTTTAAATTCTGTGAACTGAAAATTCTTAGTTGTGTCTGTGCTGAAGTCTCTGATTACTCATTTTGGACCAAAACTAGGATGAGATAACAAATGATATCTGTACCTCAATCTTCATAAACCCCAATTTTATACAAAGTAATTTTTTAGCATATGCTCGGGACTCAGTTTCTAACTGATTTCCCCTAAGCAGGCATGCCCTGGGACGCTTGTGATTTATCCTGCCTAGTGCTTGAATTTGTTTGCACTTGCATTAGTATTACAAAAAAAAAAAAAAAAAAAAAAAAAAAAAAAAAAAAAAAAAAAAAAAAAAAAAACAAAAAACAACCAACAAAAAACCACCAGCTTTTAAAAGTTAGAATGTTAAGTATTGGTTTCCATGTGCAAAAGTGCAGATGAAAGGCAGCATGACTGAGCGAGCATGGTTGCAGGTAGAATTGACAAAATAACTGGAGAGCTTCTGACAGTGCTCAGAGGACCTGATCTGTACCCAGACGCTGTGGTTGAGCTCTTCCCTTGACAGAATGAGAGATGTGCATGTCCACTGATCCCTGTATGCTGTAGAAGGCTTTTGGGAATGATGTGCCCTGAGATCAAAGAGCTTCAAGACTATTTCAATGTGCTGTAAAAATCAAATCAGAGGGGGTTTTATGTTGTTGTAAAGTTATTGAAAATAAAATTAACTTTAATGATAAGAGAGGAAAGGAAGGGATGGGATCATGATGTATCTCAGTCATTTCCTAGAAGAGGACCTTGATTTTAATTCTATGTTCAACCAAGGTTTTATTTTTGGTAAAAAAATTGCACACTTTGTCAAACAGCTGATTCAAGTATAATGGGGAGATTGATGTTGCATAGCTGTAGCTGTAAGAGGCTGAGCTGCCTCCTGATAAGTAAGAGTTTTCTTGCATTTAACCTACACATATCTTTTTGAGGATGTGCTTTATTAATGTCTGACAATCAATTTAAAATCACAAATTAGGATGATAGGAGCAGACTAAAGAATTGGAAATGGTTTTGACTAATGTGCAAACTAAACTCTGTTTTCCTGAGTACCACAAGTTGCCCAGAATGACTAGTGAGTAGTTTCATTATACCCTGCAAGTATCTGTTGCTTGTCTAAACAAAACATGTATCAAAAATATTTCCACACCCAGCAGGTTTGTAAGTTGTAAATTTTTTTTAATGACTACAGAGATATCCCTGGTAATTCGGCTGTTCTGTATAAAAAATGTCAACACGAATTTTGCTAATTTTGCATTCTACTTCTGAGCATCAGCAAGCTGATGCTGACCTCTTCTCTCTCCCCCTCTCCCTCTGTGTCCCCCCTCAAAAATATTGTTGATCATAAAATGGTAAATGCTTTGGGTTGAAAGGGACATTAAAGATTATCTAGTTCTAACCGCCCTGCCAAGGACAGAGACACTTTCCACTAGACCAGGTTGCTCAGAGCCTCATCCAGCCTGCCTTTGAACACTTCCAGGGATGGAGCATACACAGCTTTTCTGGGAAATCTATTCCAGTGCCTCACCACTCTCATAGTAAAGAACTTCCTCCTCATATCTGATCTAAAACTACTGTATCAGTTTGAATCCATCCCCCCTTGCCCTGCCACTGCATACTCTGTAAAATGTCTTTTTCCATTTTTCTTGTAGGCTCCCTTCAGGTACTGGAAGGCTGCAATTAGGTCACCCTTTCTCTTTTCCAGGCTGAACAAACCCAACTCTCTCAACCTTTCTTCACAGGAGAGGTGCTCCATCCCTCTAATCATCCTGGTGACCCTTCTCTGGATCACTCCAACAGTTCCATGTCCTCCCTGTGCTGGGACCCCAGAGCTGGATGCAGGTTCCAGGTGGGCTCTCACCAGAGCAGAGCAGAGGGGCAGAATCCCCTCCCTCCCCTGCTGCCCACACTGCTTTGGATGCAGCCCAGGACACGTTTGGCTTTCTGGGCTGGGAGTGCTCATGGCTGGGTCATGTCCAGCCTCTCACCCACCAGCACCCCCAAATCCTCCTGGGCAGGGCTGCTCTGATCTGTTCATCCCCAGCCTGTGCTGGTGCTGGGGGTTGCCTCGAGCCAGGTGCAGCACCTTGTTCTTGGTCCTGTTAAACCTCAGGAGATTCACATGGACCCTCTCAAGTTCTCAAGTTCTTGAGCTCAAGTTCTTGAGCTTGTCCAGGTCCCTCTGGATGGCATCCTGTCCTTCAGGTCTGTCAACAGCACCACTCAGCTTGGTGTCATCCACAATTTTGCTGAGGGTGCTTTGATCCCTTTATATCATTAATGAAGATATTAAATAACACATGAACAATAATGAAGGTATTAAATAACACTAGGACCTCAGAGGTCCTAATACAGACCTCTGAGGGACCCCACTTGTCACTGGTGTCCATTGGGACTCTGAGCCATTGACCTCTACCCTCTGGATGTAACTGGCCAATCACTTTCTTATCCATCTAATAGTCCACCCTCCAATTCCCTCCCTCCCCAATTTAGAGAGGAAGATGTTGTGTCCAAGGCTTTACAGAAGTCCAGATGTCATTTGACATCTGTAGCCCTTCCCTTGTCCACTGGTGGAGCCAGAGAAGGCCACTGCATGCTGCAGGTGAGGCAGGGCTTGCTCTTGGAGACACTTGCTGAGCGTCTCAAATCACCTCCCTGTCCCCCATGATCTTCCCAGTCAGAGGGACGATGCTGACAAGTCAATAATTCCCAGGGTCCTCCTTTTTGCCCTTTTAAAAGATGATTTATACTTGTTGTCTTCATCACTTGCCAGGGTCTTATGGGAACCAACTTCCACTTTATTGAAAGAACTGGAGTTGTCATTCAGTGAATAGGAAACCTTATTTCCTTTGTCCTTTATTAAATCAAATTAGAGGAGCCTTTACTCCTGAAATGCAGACTTTAGAGGTTGCTTAGTAGCTTTCAATATGTTAGTATCTATAGTGTAAGTATTACTATAATTACTGATTGCAGAACTGTAAATACTGTAGATCTACTTGTGTGGCTTACAGGACCTGATATTGAAATCCCCTTTAAAAGTATTTAGATTATTTCAGCAAACTAAATAACCTGGCTAATTTGATGAATCTATATGAAGGCACATAAGAACACAACTTACATGCAGATGAACTACATTATAAATTACATGCACATGAACTACAGATGAACTGCATTATAAACAGCAGTCCAGGAATGGCACAGAATTTAGTCTCTCTCATATGGTTTACTAGGTGAGTGGACTAGGGTGTGTTCACAGGAAGGTTTCCATCAGCTCCTTTGGGCACAGTCATATGACAGAGCCAGTCAGTCAGTGTGAGCAGGATGAGGTACAAACTGACTACCTTATTTCAGTACTGAAGCAACTGAAAAACAGCTGTTGGATATCTGCTTCAAAGATGTCCCAAAGGCACAGAAGCAGCATCCTGCACCCTACACACAAGATCCGACACCTTTCTGTTTATAACCCTTGTTATACTGGTTCTGGAGTCCTGGGGCACGACACTCTTAATACTGCAGCCCCTAATATGAGAAATTACTTGACCAAGCATTTAAACTTTTTAAATTACTAATACTAAGACTTCACTGCATTTGCAGAGGAAATTTTCTTACTGGAGAGACTATACTTTGTAATGGAATTGGGAAATGTGCATGATGCTGTACTTAAGTCTCAACATGATTCCTTTGTATCTCTCTCACACAAAATACATTCTGTATTTTATACTTGCTGTGGTGTTTCTGTTGTTTTTATTTCCATGTTTTGATGGATTTTGGACAGGAAATTCATGACATTTACTGAGTATAAAGAAAATTCACATCAAGTGGTTCATTTATAGCAGTAGCTATCAAGATGATTTCAAGAATTTTCTTCTGTGTTTATATTCAAATCTATCCCCTGTATGCAACTGGTACTCTTTAAAATTCAGTAACCAAAGAGTCACTTAAAACCAGAGTTCTTAGTCCCTCCCTTAGTTCATTATCTTCACAACAGTGTCTAGTTTAGGGACACTGTAAGAGTACAAAAAAGTATGAAAAATGCCTAAGGGTAAATACTTTACACTCCCCAGACTGCAGAAGCAATTTTACCTGTACTGCATCTTCCTTGCAGTACAGGAATCTTATATTCTTTATGTTTTGTATTCTTTATGGTCATAAGTCATCTGTCTAACTTAAGATCCTGTACTTCTTTACTTGTGCTTTGTTACATTTGCCATTCCAAACTCTTCAGCTCTGTGCAGGGAACTGCAGATTTATAGATATAGATGATATAGATACAGAGACACACATATGCCCCTTTATAGTTGCAGCTTAAAACTATTGAAACTTTAGTATTTGTCAATTTCCATTACTGTTTCACTCTTGAAAAAGAGTGGTCTTTTCTAAATACTGGGCTAGTTTCCAGGCTCAGGTATATACCAGTAGTAATCAAGAATAATTTCTTGTAAGGGTGTCACACAAATTAATAAAATCAGAATTTGGCTTGCTGCCATGAAAAAATAATTTTGCATACCACCTAACATTTCCACTTTGTTATTTTCTAAAGCATTAAAGATGAATGTTATGAAAAAGAAAGTGTGGTTATAACCTGGTCAATTCTTTCTTACATGGAAGAGTGCCACTGCACAATGCTTGGTTTCAGGCTTGCTAAAGGGTTTTCTCACACGCAAAACAATACGGAATATAAAAGATGAAAAGAAAGCATTTTTCAAATACAAGCTTTCCTGAGGGTTTTTTCCTGGGGACATGTCATGGTGGTGTTAAATAAGGTGAAGCATATTGTATGGTTGAAAATACCTTTTATCAAATCATGCAACCTTCAGTATGTGCTTCTGTATCAGCAGTGACTCACTGGGGGAATTATAGCAACTTTTCATCCTGTGCAAATAGTAGTGAGTTAATACCACTAACTTTAGACAATGAATTAAGCTGGAAAGGAGTACAATCAGAAGAACCAAATAGCTTTATAACTGGAAAATACCTATGAAATCACTGTAGTCCACTTTATACCTGCTCATGAAGATTTGCTTTCCTAAGTACATTTCTATTGTTTATTTCAGTATGTGCAGTGTTTAATTAGAATTTAAGGATAAAAGGCTGTATGTTTCTTTAGGAAGATTTTCTCAGCTCTTCACCAACTTGTCTTTGTCTTATATTACCCAGTTAGTATTACCTGATTTTTAAAATTTACCCTAAGTAATTAACTTTTTAAAAATAAGCTTCAAGTCTTTCCCCCGTTTTGAACTCTGTTGTACGCTGTTTGACAAGTAGATCAGTAAACATTAGGTAGTCTCTGCATCGCATGAACTTCTAAATGTATTTCTTTAACTCATTCCAGTTTAAATCGCTTTTGCTTTTGAAGTGGCACATGCTATTATTTACTGGTAAATTTCCTATATTGATTCTTTCTTGCCTATGTATTTCAGTTGGTATCTTGTGTAATGAAAATCATCTTCTCCACATTCACTCTCCCGTTCAAAAAAAAAAAAAAAGGGGGAAAAGAAAATAAGAAGAGCGGTTGGCCTCCTCCTTCATGATTTTTAGTTTCCAATATATCCTAACTGTAACATACAAGTCTCAGTATCACAGAATGAGTCAGGCTGAAAGGCACCACAGTGGGTCATCTGGTCCAACCTCCCTACTCAAGCAGGGTCATCCTAGAGCACATTCCACAGGATTGTATCCAGGCAGTTCTTCTCCTGTGACAGAGACTCCACAACCTTTCTGGGCAGCTTGTTCCAGTGCTTGGTCACTCCCGCAGTGAATTTCTTTCTTGTGTTCAGGTGGAACTTCCTGTGCATTAGTTTCTGCCTGTTTCCTCTTCTGCTATTGCTCGGCACCATCAAGGAGACCTGGGTCCATCCTCCTGGCACCCTCCCTTCAGATACTCACAGACATTGATGAGGTCCTCTCTCAGTCATCTTCTCTCGAGGCTGAACAGGCCCACCTCTCTCAGCCTTTCCTCATAAGTGAGATGTTCCAGTTCCCTACACAACTTCTTAGCCCCCCTCTGAACCTGCTCCAGGAGCTCCCCATTTCTCTTGTCCTGAGGAGCCCAGAACTGGACACAGCACTCCAGATGTGCCTCACCTGGACTGAGTAGAGGGGCAGGATCACCTCTCCTGGTGTTCTGGCAATATTCTTACTAATGCAGCCCAGGACACCATTGGTGTTCATGGCCACTGGGACACACTGCTGGCTCATGGACAGCTTGTTGTCCACCAGGACCCCAGGTCTTTCTCCGCAGAGCTACTTTCCAGCAGGTTGATCATCTGGGGTTATTCCTCCCCAGGTGCAGGCACACTTTAATTTGCAGACCCTGAATTTGTCTTTACTGAGTATCAGATGGGTTATCTCTGCCCATCTCTCCAACCTGTTGAGGTCCCCCTGAAAGGCTGCACTCTGGGGTACTGGCCACTGCTCCAAGCTTTGTGCTGTCAGTGACCTGCTGAGGAGGCATCTTACGTCCCTTGTCTATGTCACTGCTGAACAAGTTGAACAACACGGGGCCCAGTGTTGATCCTTGGGGGACACCCCTTGTGACAGACTACCAACTAGACTCTGTGACAACAAACACAACTCTCTGGGATCTGCCATTCAGCCAGTTCTCAGTCTACCTCACTGCCCACTCATGTAGTCTGTACTTCCTGGGCTTGCTGGCGAGGTTGTTATGGCTGACGGTGTCTAAAGCCTTGCTGAAGTCCAGGTAGACAACATCCATTGCTCTTCCCTCATCCATCCAGGAGGTAGTTGTCCCATCATACAAAGCAATCAAGTTGCTTGGCATGATTTTCCTTGTCATGTGATCAAATAGCTTCCAGCTTTAGGATAAACACCCCAAACATCACCTTGCAATTACAAAAAATTGAAAGCGGCGTTAGCACAGCTGTATCCTTCTTGTAATCCCTTTTGTTATTTTATCCTCCCATTAAAGTTTAATTCTCATCCACTGTTCCACCTTAAACAGTATTTCCTGATTAAGGTTGGCATTGCCAACAGGTATTTCAGAGTATGTACAACTCTTAGCATATCTTGGGAGGCTACTATGCCCTGTTTTCTAATCTTGAATGAACACTGGAGTACAGCTTCCAGCAGCTAGAGCAGTAAAAATTTTGCCATTTATTTTTTGCCAGTT
The DNA here is from genome assembly GCA_013400575.1 of Peucedramus taeniatus. Taxonomy (NCBI): domain Eukaryota; kingdom Metazoa; phylum Chordata; class Aves; order Passeriformes; family Fringillidae; genus Peucedramus; species Peucedramus taeniatus. The sequence goes on from WBNO01030500.1 coordinate 8,971, forward strand.
CTTTTCTCCTATCTGCACTGCTTTTTTTGGCTGTGATAAAGCAGTAGTTTAATGTCCATATACTAATGGTCTTGTTTGTAAATCATCAACATGTCTGGAAAATATACAGTCAAAAGAAGTCTTCTGGTGGTGAATATTAATTTCTTAATAGTATTTCTGGTTTTGTTTGTAAATGGTTAACTCTTGGATTTGAGCAACCTGGTCTAGTGGAATGTGCCCCTATCCATGGCAGGTGAGTTAGGACTATATCGTCTTTAAGGTGCCTTTCAATCCACACCATTCTGTGATTACATGATTGTCCTATTTGAAGAATAAATGGATTGCAAAGGAAATTCATAGCAAAACTGTTTAAGAATTTGAACTGAAATGTAATTTTTGAGTCAATGCAAGTAGAGTAATTCTGTGGTTTTATAAATTTTAGGAGGATGTTACTGCAGCAGTTCAAGTACTTAATATGATTTCTGCTAAAACAACATGTTGCTAAGAAGGGCCCTGGCTTTTGCCCCAGTTATAAGCCTTATAGATTTCCTGTTTCCTTTTACTAAAACAAAAGTACAGGTGAAGGGATAGCTCTACAGGAAAATGCTTCACAGGTTAGCAGTTATGGTCAATAACTAGCAAACCAACCACACTGAAATATTTTTAAAAAGAATGGTCTTACTAAACTCTTGAATTAACCTTAGCAGTTGTTCACCCAGGTTTTACAGAGGGTACCCAAGCATTTTTCTTGCATTAAAATAATTCTTATTGGATCAGAATGTAAGTTAAAGCTATGGATTGTTAACACTTGCTATTTCTGGTTATTGTTAGTTATCTTGCAATTATTTTTCTGGATGTACATATTAACTACGTATTGGCAGATGGCAACATTGGAACCAAGTACACAAGTGAAATGCACATTTTTTATTGAGATACAGTAAATTGGTAGGTATTGGCATTGAGAATGATCTGTTAAGTACAAAAATCTCATTCAAACATAAATGATTTGGAGAAAAAACAAGAAAGGGGTATAATTTTCTTTAGTACTTAATAGAGTTCAGTAGTGAATCTGTTAGATTAGTTTCAAAACTGGTGTTAAATATTAGTCCCAAGAACAAAATGTTGCTGTTTAAATACTGAAGTTTGAGGCTTACTCCTTGATTAGTTTTTTATCTGAAGACAGAGATTTTTGTGTGTATTTTACTAGAAGTGCAGAAAATATAACTGATTCAATTGATGGTTGAATTCTATTTTAGAAATAATTTGAAGAAAGCATAGCAGCTACCTTAAGATATGTACTTATTCTTGTACATGGAAACCACATTTTGAATAATAGGCACTTCCCCTCAAGAAAATTGTTTTGTTTGTTTTTCTTTTTTTTTTTTTTTTTTTGTTAGCAAGGTTGCAGACTGGAAGATGAAATTATCTTTCCAAAGTTCTTAAAAATGTAATTGGGTATAGGTCAACAATATAAATTATTTAATGTTTTCTGTAATGATAACAAGCACAGTAAGAAAGTTTTTGAATATGAATCACCAGTGCTGAGGTTCTTCTGAAATTATTAGTTGGGCTGACAGCATCGCATCTCATCTTCTTAGAAGATGGGATTTGGGAAAATATAAAAATGTAATCAAACAATGTGTATGATACTACAGCTTGCATAAAAGTCAGATGAATCATGCAGATAAACAAATCAAGAGAGACTTTGTCTTTATGTTCTTGACTCTTTGAAAAATGCTTTAGGTAAAGACTAGCCACCTGAAAGTTCTTCTAGATTGATCATAGTATACAGAGAATTTGGTATTTTGTTTGTAACAAGCTATAAAAAAAGTTCTAAGGTCAGTTATTATTTAATTAGGTTCTCTGTTGATCTAAAGAAGGTAATTGCCATAAAATGGCCTTGTAATTTACTTAGCCATTCCTATAAATTACCCCTAAGATATGCTAAATGAGGCATACACCACAACAGTGGTGTATTTTAGTTTCTAGAATAGTTCAAAAAGTTCAAGAAAATCACTTATATTAAAAAATATATCATTAAAGGTCAGTAAAGACCAAATTTATTACAGAGCTCTTCAAGTTCAGGCATGGTTTAGTCTTGTATAATTTTAGAAGTTTTGATGTAGATTTCTTCTGCATTGCATATGATTACTGATTTAGAGAAAACCAAAGACATTAGAAATTCAAGTAGCATTGTTACACAGTATTGTGTGATCACATTCTAAAACTGGGTAACATGCTGCCTCAGGTGAAATGCTCACATAGCACTGAGTAATTTGGTGTCTAGTCTGAATGTAGCTAGTAATTTTTAAAATTTAGATTTGAAAGCATTGGCCATAACATTTTAGTGCCCCTGTTGTTCTAATTTCTAAAAGCAAAGTTTTAAACAGAGTTTTCAGAGTCTGTATTAATTGAATAAATTGAAGAAAAGGAAAAAATGCTTTTGAGATTTGAGGTCAGCTGGAACCCTGAGTCTACATCAAGGATGAGAAGGATGCTTTACTGGTTTTAGTTTAATGACCTACTGAAACACTGGTTTGTGTCTCCAGTTAAAAGCCAGATTTTCACAAGTGTCCTGTTTTTCTTCAGACTACCTTTCATTGTCATGCAGCTCAGAGGTAAAGTAGTAGTAGTAGTGTGGTAAATCTGCACAAGTTCAAGAAGTTGAAATTCGTTTGAAACAAATGTTCAATTTCTGAAATAATAGTGGTCTGGATTCCATGTGTTTGTTCATTAGAATCTCTCTTAAGTTTAATAAATCTCAAGCGGTCATTTTAATTCCCTTTTCCTATTAACTGCACTGCTGAACACAAAAGCTGTGTTATGTGCAGAATGACTGAGCTTATCCGTTCTAGAAAGGAGTTATGTTTGGTATCTAAAGAACAATAACAGTTTGCTGCCTGACTGATCAATGCTGGATCAAGTTCACATTCCCAAGCTCCCACTCTACCACCTACGTACACAGGAGGTGGAAACATAGCAAACAGAGGGAGGACAGGCCCTCTTTTACACAGAAATATTGAACTTAGACTTGCCTAATAAGGACACAGCTGGGCTTGCATAGCAATAAACATAGATTTTAATTATTGCTTGTAAAAACATCTGAAGAAAAGCCCAGAAGTTAGCACCAATTAATTTTTAGCTTGTTCATTGTTTTCTTTACTCAATGGAAACAAACCATAAAGGTTTAAAATATTTTTCATGCTACATTTCCAGAAATTTTTTCAGTATCAGGGTATAATTAGGAAGGAGTAGCCTTTGAGATATCTGAAACCTCTCCAGCTTCAAGTTCCTTATAAGTAATTTTAGTGAATTGAAACCAGGCTGTGAAATAACAAGAAGTGAAATGCTACTCTAGGAAACCATATTTGAGTTCAGAAAGATAAAGAATTGGGCCTGAAACTGAGGTAAAAATCTTATGGGACAGGAACAAGTTGCTATATACCCTCCAGAGTGGTTTATGATTTTTACAAGAACACACATTTTTCTTCCTGGAAATTTTCTCTAGGCTTTTAAAAAAACTTGTTTGTGACTGGAAGGAGTGAATATGTGGGGAAGATGTATTGCAACACATACTCTGTATCTGAAATCCGTGCAGCCCTCTGTGTGCTCACCTAAAAAACTGTCACCTGTGCATTCAGGTGTAGTGATTCAGTGAAAAACTCAAAGTGATCCTGAGGGTTCAAATGCTGCTGCTGTATTTCTAGCTGGCTAGACTTGAGGATGGAAGTTCTTGCTTTTGAGCCCTATGCTTTGTTTCAGACTCTGCAGAAATGCTGAGCTACTGAATACTTCTTGAGACTAAGTTTGTGTAACAGTCTTCATTCAATCTCCATCAGTTCATTGTCTTCCACACAAATCAGGAGGAGCAATGTTGAGATTTTCCCAGTTTATCGTATCTTCCTTATCTCCTTTTGACTTAGCCATGCTTTAGGGTCAGACTGAAGACAGAGATATTGATCACCTTCTTTTTAATAATGGAAAATAAGTGATTTTTCTAAAACTTATTTCATCTCCATAAAGAAGGAATGCTTTATCTAGTCTGTCTACTCCCTTCTAAGATCAAAGAGGAATTTAAATGCTGAAATGAGAATGTCTGGAGAAAGACAGGTTTGAAAAGTCTATTGGCTGACAGAGCTACTATATGTCATGGCTCAGTTTAGGGTTAATTGTCCTTAAAATATGAGTTAGCAGTATATCATGGCCAGAGGGCTAGAGAACTTTTGTTTTGAATATGTTTCATTACTAAAGCTGTCAGAAGTATTTTTGATTACTTCAATGGATCAGTAAAACTCAAATTTCAATACCTCTGGAAGGTGTATTTTATTTCTTCAACAAGTGAGGTTCTATCAAACTCTGGGCCGTAGCCACACACTCTCCCAACTACTACAAAAAATTAACTCTTGGCTGAAACTAGGATATTATCCACCCATTATTCTTTACCATTTATATCACACCCAGATCCTACCCCTTTGAACAATATACATATACACAAGCACAGGTATCATTTCTGTAGTCAAGACCCATCCCTCCAAGTTGTCTACTGAATTCTTTTAGTCCATAATTGTTGGTTCTATCCATCCTAGATGTCTTCCAGGGCAGGAGATCTGGTGTACTGTTGCGGTTGCAGTCTGCATCAGGAGTTCATGACTGCTGGAGCAGTCCATACTCATTGTTCATGGTAGTTCTGGCATACACTGGCAGTGTCATTCAGCAACCAATATTATACAATTCAATATTACAGATGCTCTTCACCCCAGAATCAAATCCCTTTGAGGTACACATCACGTTTCCTGGTCCCTCTGCATTACCCACCAAGTGCACTTAAGTCCTAGAGCAAAAATAATCCCAAGGATGGGTTTGCCTTTGCTTGAGGCAGGACTAATCCAAACTGTATTCCCTAAAACTTTTCTTGTACGCATTAAGGGGACTTTATCCCTTTCTACATACAGTACATGGAGATTTTGGTTGGGCAGGGACAGCTCTACTGGTAGAGCCTGGGGTGTTAACTAAACCAAGTGGCCTTAGCTAAATGTAAAGCCCAATGTTTGAAGGTCCCACCATCCATTGCTTTCAATGTGGTTTTTAACAGAGGCTGGTGGGTGATAGGGAATATGATACATTCACTTGATACTGTGTTCCTTGGTTGTCCTGGAGGTTACTTTGGAAATGAGTCCCGTTGTCTGACTCAGTTCTCTCAGGGGTGCCAGGTCACCAAAGGACTTGCTTTCCAAGGCCCAGGATGGTGTTCCAGGCAGTGGTGCAAGGCACAAGATACTTCTCCAGCCATCCAGTGGTTGTTTACAAGAGCATGCAGCACTTGCCTTGGGAGGTCTGCAGGAGTGTGAGGTAACTGATCTGCCAGGCCTTCCCTTATTTCTGCTTTGACCATCATCTACAATACCACAGAGGCCTTTCTTGGCCTGCTTGACCCCAGCACATTTTGCAGTTATGGACAACCTGGGATATAGAGTCCATGGGTAAGCCCATCCCTTGATCACAAGCCCATCTGGCTGTTGCATCTCTTCCCTGATGGACCTGAAGCATCATAGGCCCACCAAGTCAGAAATAATTCATGTAATTCCCTTATGTTGCCAGTCCAGGTCCTCCTGAGACATTTTAATCTTGGCAGTTCGATCCACCCGTCCATTGTTGCGATTTTCTTCAGCAGCCCAATTCTTGGGCACACGTGCATCTCATGATGAACTTTTACAGCCAACTTCTCTATCCAGGCATTGACATCTTGCCACAGTTCAGCAGCTCAGGTGTGTTTGTCTCTGCACTCCCACTTGGTCTTTTTCCATCCTTCCAGCCATCTCCACAGAGCACTTGCCACCATCCACAAGTCAGTGTAGAGGCAGAGCGCTGGCCACTTCTCTCATTCAGTGATCTAAAGCCAGCTGGGCAGTTTTCAGCTCTGCAACATGACTTGATCCACCTTGTCACTCTATTGCTTCTGTGACTCTCTGCAAGGGGTTCCATACAGCTGTTTTTCATTTTCGATGTATCCCAACAATATGGCAGGAACTGTCAGTGAAGAAAGTGTATCACTTTTCATTTCCAGGTAGCTGGCTATCTTGTGGGAGCTCCTCAGCACATCACTTTTTCCTCCTCCTCTGATGATGGTCTGAAATTTTTGTCGTCAGACAGTTAGTGATTAATTCCAAGATCCCTGGGTGACTGGGATTCAAAAGCTTGTTGTTGTTCAGGTCTCCACTTGAAATCATGTTTCTTGTGTCCCATGATAGAGAGGGGTTACAGTCTGTCTGTAGTCAGGAATACACATCTTCCAAAAACCCTCAGCACCTAGGAATGCCTGTGTTTCCTTTTTGCTGGTCATTGATTACTGTCTTGGTTTAAGACAGTTTAGGGGGGACACTCTAAAATGACCACCCTTTCCACCAACAAGGAAAAATGAATATGAGTAGTTGTTACAAGTGAAAAAAATAACAGTTTACTAAAAAACTGAAATACCAACGGGTAAAAAATAACAGCAGTAGTCACTAGTTGGATAGTTACAAAGTTGGTGAAATCTCATGGACTCCCCGGCAGCAGAGAAACTCAAAATGGTGGCATATCCCCTTCCCCAAAACGGCACCAGGCAACGGCAGTAGGGAAACAGGGCAGATGGTGGCCGCCCTCCCCACCCTGGGGGGCAGACACAGATCCTTTGGCAAATGCAGCTGGCAAGCTCTGGCAGCTGGGACTCGGCTAGGGGGAGGAACTTGTGGGGGGCCTTGGCCTTGCTGTCGGCAGCAGACGGCAGGGCAGTTGGCTTGGGTGCCTCTCACTCGCGCCTTTTTGCCTCAGCGAGGCACTGCTGGTAGGCTGGGCTGGCTGCGCGGAGCAGGGCTGCTCTGCGCCTCTGGGCCTGTGGGCAGGTGTTGCAAAATTCACTCTGAAACAGGTTTTGATTGTGAAACGCAGCAGCTTGAGTTACTATTGTTGCAAGTAGAGGCAAGAAAAAGCCAAGAGGCAAGCTGAGCGGCCAGAGAGAGGCAAGGGAGAGACTCTGCCTGAGCGCCTTGACTTTTAAAGGTCCTGGGACTGCCCCAGCCCCTGCCCTGTCATTCTGTTTGCCAGCCACAGGATCTTATAAAGACAGTAATGATTTTTTGGCATAGAGAGGTATGGAATACAGTAACATTTTGGGTTACCCAGGACAGAGACAGCTGCTACTTTGCTAACCATGTCCATTGGACTCTTAATGATGTCTGTCTTGTCATTTTACTCTTAAATACTGAATTTTCTGGGCAGATCCCTTGACCTTACTTTGCTTTATGGCAAAACTAGCCTTCAGGAGGATTTGGATTATCTTCTCCCCTTTCTCAAAAACTTCCTCTGCTATGTTGCCCCATACTCTGATGCTGCCAATGTACTGCAAGTGTTCTGGAGCCTCACCCTTTTCCAGTGCAGTCTGGATCAATCCATGGCAAACAGTGGGGCTTTGTTTCCACCCCTGGGGCAGTCAATCTCAAGTGCACAGCCCTCCAGCTGAAAGCAAACTGTGGCCTGACTAAACCTCTGCTGCTAAAGGAATAGAGAAAAGCACATTAGAGGTGTCAGTGGTGGCACCACTTTGCTGCCTTGGACTCCGGTCCATACTGAAGTTCCAGCATGTCCAGCACAGCAGCGCTCAGAGGTGACGTGGCTCCATTCAGGCCATGACAATCCACTGTCAGTTTCCATTCTCCACTGCATTTACACACTGGCCATATAGTGCTTTAAAGGGTGAGTGAGGCTTGCTGACCACTCCCTGGGTCTCCAGCTCACAATCATCTCATGGCTGGGGACCACAGAGTGCCAGCTGGTGCAGTTTTGCTGACAGGGCAGTGATGTGGGAGAGATCAGCACCCGTTGTTCTTCGACCCTCAGCAGCCCCACAGCAGAAGGGTCCTCTGAGGGACCAGGCAAGCTGTCTAATTTCCTCTGTCTCCATAGCAGCTATCCCAAAAGCCTAACCATGACCTTTTGGGTCCTTGAAACACCCTCTCCTGAGGAAATCTATGCCAAGGATCCATGCGGCTTTTGGGCCAGTCACAGGGGGGTGTTTTGCCATTCATTCCCAGCCAAGCTCACTCCAGCTCCAGTGCAGTCAGCTGTTGGGATACCCCTGTCACCCCAGAAATAGAGATGGGTTTTACCCCTACATATCTTGATGGCATCAGGATACACTGTGCTCTGGTGTCAACTAAAGCTTTTTACCCTTGCATGTCTGATGTGCCAGGGCATGGGATCCACACAGTCCAATAGATCTGAGTGTCCCTTTCTGCTACCTGGCTGGGGTCAGGGCCCCTCTAGTTCTGGTTATAGCTCTCATTGCTCACTTCTAGTAAATATAAACTGAAGTCCCTTCAAGAGGACCAGAAGTAACACCTGCCCTTGTATTCTGTCTGAGGGAGGACTTGCCCATTTGACACTAGAGTGGCACCTATCCTTGGAGAATCTCCTGTGCTACCAGTTCTTCCTTTCAGCTCACGTACCGTGTTAGTAGGGCAGAGGTGGGTTTTCCATCCCACTTCCTCATGCCCTCTCTGAGGTAATTCAGGTAAAACCACAGGTAACCTCATGGTGTCTGCTCTCTCTCTTGAGCTGGGAGTTGCTTGCTGCCAATAGCAGAGACTCTGTTCCCATACTAGTGAGGCATGGGATGTTGCCTCTCTAACTTGCTTGAGACACCTGCATAGTAGTGAGAGCACCTGGTGAAATCAGGAGGGGAGTTTTTTTAAAAAAGAACATTTTAGCACACCCTGAAAATATTATCATATTCTAATAATTCTAATCTGATACATGAGTTACTTCTCTTACATGTTATATAAGATTATTTAGTAATAAGTAATAACCTTATTATTTAGAGACCCCGTGGTCATGTGGTCAGAGATATTTTTTTTATCAGATTATTAATCTGATCATGCAACTAAATAGGTGGTTACCATGACTCATCTGTACCTAGGAACTTTCTTCACAAGCAGAGTTGCCAGTGTGTATATGAAGGAAATACTTGCATAATCACTTTGAAAAAAATATTCCTGCCACAATATATGAAATCATGTTGCTGTGTACTGAAAGTACATCCTCAAACTTATTGTTTCAACAGGTTTTTGTCTCTTAGAGTTAGTTTCAGGACGACCAAGATTGACTTGAACAGAATTTCTCTGGAGGGGTGTTACATTGAAAAATACCAGATACAGCATGCTGATCTGAAAAGAATGTTTTCATACCAGCACAGCAACTCTCAGAGGAATACAACATTTAGATTTATGATATCACTATAAATTGGCATCTTTCCTAAAAAAAAGATAATGTCAGAAAAACTTGATTTTTCATTTCAGTGGATAAAGCTGTATGCAGGAAGACTGCACAAAATCAGTTGGAGAACTTGCTGTTCTAGCAGGAACACATTCTGGGCTGGATTTCTTTTTCAGTAATTTTATGTAGTGCTGATATTCTGTTTCTTGCTAGGTGGATGCACCAGCCATCTTGTTATTTTCAGATGTAGCCCACTGCCTCCTTAGTCTCTCTGCAAAGCCCTGGTAGTAGTAGTGTTTTAAAATCCTTGCAATTGTTTCCCAGTTAAATGTTTCAAGCAATACTTACTCATCTAATGAGCTACCGGATAAAATACTTTTCTGTATTTTCATTTTCTGAACCTTTTTACAAAAGATTAGAAGCCACATTTTTCCTGCTGAAACAATCTTCAGGTCTTTAAATTTAAACTACCTTCATTTTTTCCCCCTGTAAATGATCCTTTTTATTTCCCTTTAAATTATCTTTTTTTGATGTCACAGTGATGATGGCATTAGCCTGAGAAAGTAGTCCATGTCATTCTAGTATGGTAGAATGAAACTGGTGAGGGGAATCTGTATTTTGTTTTCTGTTCAATGGGAATGTGTAGAAAGGTACAAAACTGCAATTTGTATACTGGTGAAGTTAGTTATATCTTGTAGGAGAAAATGCCTTCTCTGTGTAGTTGCTGGTGTCCACGTAGATGTGAATATACAAATGTTGAGGTATATGTGTGATGTAAAATTCAGTAATTGAGATTCTAGGAATGAGAGGTTAGAAAATGACTTGACTGCATTAGTTGTTGATTTCCTCTACTTTGCAGGAGCTCTTCTGAAGTTCATTTACAGTAAAGATTTTTTTTGCTCCTACATTTCCCATTTTTTCCTTTTGCCTTCCAGTATCTGTGGACTGTTGGAAAGCCAACAAAATGGTATCAGTGATACAAAATTATTGTGTCTACCTTAGGTAAAACTACCTTCTTAGTTTATCAATACTGGTTGGTTTTGTATAAGAGTAGCACAGAGGACCTGAAGTTACAGGCAACCTCTGTAAAAGTTCATGATTATAGTTTTTCACTGAGTTATGAAATACCATTAGTAGCCATCACAACCAGAACAATTTAAAAACAGTTTGTTTCAATGTAAAATGAAAGAGATGTTTGCTGCAAAAATAATCTCTTGTTTTCTAGACTATGTATGATTCTGTATCTTCATTGTATGCTTGGGATCTGGTCTTGAGTAAGAGCTAGTGTAAATCATTGCCTAAGTCCAGGATATTTGGTCTGTATTCACCCAATTTGTAGAAAGTGCTACCTCCTCCCCCAGGTTTTGAAAATTTAGTTCTATTTAATCCTGCTGCTGCAAGAATGAGGAATCCTAACATGTTTTGATGTGTATAACTGCTTGTTCCCCATTTTAACTGTTGTATAGGACAGATCCATTAGCAGTCTCTGAAAGACGGTCTTCCCAAGAAGGACATGCAGTACCCAGTAATCTCTAAATTTCTATTGTGAAGGGATTCAAGTATGACAGCCAGTGTCATGTGGACAGCAATTAGGACTGTTGATGGAGGGTAATGCAGTCATTCCCATTTTATATTGGGTGTGACATCACCCTTTTATCTGGTGTAAGGAAGCTTTTCAAATATGGAGGAATACAGTAGGAGACAAAATGTTCTTAAAACATCTTTCCTCCTCTCCTTTTCTTTGCCTTGTTCCCTCCTCTTTCACAGCTCCCGTTTTCTCTTCCTCTTCCTCCTCTCTCTCTTCCCTGCTCTCTCCCCCTCCCAGCAAAAGTTCCTGCTCTGGTTAGGAGCTAAATCTTGACACATCAATAAGGAGAGATAAGAGTTGACTCATAAGAGACACTGCCAGTGTGCTGTGACCACTGCTTATTAGGCCCACCCTCTTTCTGCCAGTGCTTTTTGTTTTCTGCAGGCTATCCGTATGGGTAAGTGGGCTCTTACCTTACTCTGCAATGCTATCATCTTATGAGTAGGTGAATGTTCAAGTTAGGATGCACACAGCAGTCAGCACCCAGAACCCTAGATGTTCCACGAGGTACATTAACATCAAAAGTCAGTAACAATTTCTCTTGAATTTCCTTCAGTGCTATGCAACTACTAACAAGAAAACAGTAGCCTCCTCTCAGTTTGAACACACAGTACATTTGTGTGTTTGTGGATTTTCATCCCAAATCAGCCTCAGGATCTGCAGGTCTGAAAATCAATGTCTCTTGTAACCTTCCCCC
>WBNO01030501.1:376-83412 GCA_013400575.1 Peucedramus taeniatus
GCTGAAAGGATTAATATGACATTAATTACCAGATTTTACTTAGTCAAGCTGTAAGCCCAAATGAAGGGTATCTACCTTATCTTTCACCTACTTCTGCATCATCTGAATCATTGGCTCCTGTCTAAACCTTAGCACAGCAGAAGTTTTGCAGAAGAAAAATGGTTCCAGGTTGTAACAATTCGCTCCATAGCAGGGATTGAAATCCTCTGGCTATCTGCACTTAGCTGGAAGTTTCAGTTTCCAGGTTCAGTTTCTAGCTCCTCTAGAGAGTTAGAAAACCCTTTGGGGCAGTGATGTGAGTCTGCAGTGCTTGATTCCTCAGACATGAATTTCTGTAACTCAGATCCTGCTCAAAGGGAGACAGGAATGTGTTAGGAGAATATATTAAGACTGTGAAGAATTCAGACATTACAGTAGCAAAATAAGTAAAAATATCTTCAACTGCAGAAGGCTGTTGGCCTTCTCATTGGCCAAGAATATTTCAGTTTACTCTTTATGCTACAATATTTCTTTAATGATACTGCAGTGGAGAAAATTAGTATGGGGAGTTGATTATACCGTATGGTGTTTTGTTTCTAAATGAAGATGTTTGGATTGCCAGCTCAAAGCACTGCAGTGAAATTCAACAGACAGCTACAAAGGAGCATATGGAGAGGTCTTTTTACAAACTGAAAACAATGTTGATTATTTATACTTCCTTGGAGAACAACTGACAGGTCAGAACCCTAATCAAAGGGGTGGTGCAGAAATACCACGTCTTCCAAAATGACACCAGTTCCAGGGAGCACTTTCCAGTAGTGGGCATCAAAAGAATGGAAAGCAAGAATGATCATGAATTAGGTATCAAACCCCAGGTATCAATGCTAATAACGAAGACAGCATTCTGAATTACAAATACCATAATGTACAGAGTAGTTTTGAATCAAGCCCTCATTGTCAGGTCATCTAAGCCCTTCTTAGTTGTGTATTAAATAATATGATTAACATCTGCCAAAAATAAACAATTAAAAGTGGTGCAACGTGTAATTAATTTCCTTTTAATTTGTGGTAAGAATAAAATTTGAAAACCAGAAAATAACTGTGGAACCAAACAAGAAATATTCCTCTTCCTGCACTGGTTCCCAAAAATGCCATTCAAAATTAGAGCACTTGAATTTATATGAAACTTCTGCAGAAGGGTACAAGATTTATTCATCTGTACATTTGATTTTTTGAAGCACTAAAAAGAACCATGAACCAATTTCTTCAGTATTAGGTGCAGATAACTTAGTTGCAAAAGCAGTCTATTGCTTTCCAGATAATTTGTATGTTTGTAGTGATATTTTATGTGAATACAGGGTCCTTATAGAATTAGAGCAGAAATCCTTCCTAAAACAAAAGCTATCATCAGTTTGGCAAATGCAGTTTTGATTTATTCAATTAAATGTATTAATAATGCCCAGATATATATAGGTTTTTATTCAATTCAAATATATCATAATTATCTTGGTTTATTTATTAGCCAATATAAAATAAAGAGATATACAAAAGAGAAGACACAGCAAGTTTGTAGGAAAAGTAGTCATTCCACAAGGTAATTTGATTTGAATGTCCTTTTTCCAAACATTTTTAATATCATATTTGAATGGGAACTGCTAGGCTAAGTGCAGAAACAGAAAGGAGCCAAAGTGTATTGACTCTATAGGATCAAGACTTTGCTAAAAGGACAGAAATGCCATCCTTCCAAGATAACAAATCTTATCCTGGACTGTCTCTGAGAAGATTAGATTGATCAATTCTGGTAAATACATTTATCTAAACTTTGTAAGTACCACACAGCCATTTCTATTTTATTGACTACAACATTTTGGATTTATGGTACAGTTTGATTTCTTGAATTTTGACCTTTATACAAGTTTCACCAAAACAGTCATTTGAGGAGGAACTGCAATACAAATCCTCCAATAAGTTTGTAAATACCCAAAGTTATAAGCAAATAATAGTTTCTCTTTCCTTGCTTTTTGCACCAGCTTGTCCATAACTCTCACTAAGGGCATATTTTCCCATTTCAAACCCTCCCACAGCATAAGTATGAAAGATCTATGTTATTGATTCTGACAAGACTAGGAAGAGACTCCAAGCTGGTCTTTAACATGATGAGATAGCCAGGTCAGAATTTCAGAAAGCTGAAAAACAAATTTACATGCCATGAACGCCGACTCTAGGTAGGAGCTGATGAGATGTTGGTAGACTGAGGTTTTCAGTTTAGGTGGTACAAGAGACATGGGCACCTTTTTTGATATTTGGAGAGCCCATTAGGTGAAAAGCCAAAAGGCAAAAATGGTGGGATTTAAGAATATAATTCCATTGAAAGAGTTAATCACCTTTGTGTCCAGAGTTCCTAAAGGGAAGCCTGTTAACCTAAAAGAGCATTTCAATTTTGACACAGATAAAGTGCAGGTTTAAATGACCTGAATGACTCAGATGCATACTCCCATGTAGTTACAATCACCAAGGACAGCTTACAGCAGTGTACCAAGAGCTGCTGTGAAATCCCACTCTGCTCTTTTTGTCACTACATTACTATCAGTACATGCATCAATGATTTTAAACACTCCTATCATGATTTGTAGCACAGATTTGTGAGTCATTTTCAAAAAAACAGGGCTTCAACCCACAGAGATCTTATCACATGGTTTGTTTTAAGAAGTTTCTTATTGCAACAACCAAGTCTCTGGTAGCACATTCATAGCAAACAATCTGCTTTCATGGTAACTATTCCCAGTTCTGTCACTTAGCTGCAGAATGATCTGAAGCATGATTGTGCTTTGGATTCTTTCAGCATAAAACTGGACTGGAATATTATTTCTTATGCCCCAGAAGTACTATAAGACCTCTGAAAACTTTGCAAGTGTACACAAATGAATGTGTACAAAAATAGGTACTGGTATTGTTTTTAATGTCCCTTTTAGTCCCTGGTCACGACAGAAACTGTTCTCACACACTACTACCAGTAGTAGTGGTGACAGATTTCATGAGGATGCTTTTATCCTCATATTTAGCTGATGATCTACAAATATAAACCACTAAAAATGACAGAAGAGAAATATTTTTAATCCAGGTGCTGATGGGAGTGGGTGGAAAGGAGAGTAGTGTTGAGATGGAAGCAATATAAAATCATGTGCATTAAAGGAACATTTTACTGGTTATTCACTAGAGAAACAGTCTTGAAATCTCTCACCATGAGGTGCAGAGTATATCAATGTGATGTTTGTTAGATATTGAAACTCCTTCAGTCCTTCAGGTGAATTCATGTTTCTAATTTCACGGAGGGAATGAAAATTGATCAGCAAAGATGAATTATGTACAATGAAACTACAGCATAATTCAACATTTGTTATAATTTGTTATTTCAGGATCCCAATACACATTTCTATGGAAAGAGCTCCCTGTTACTATAGAGAGTCTTTGAACAGATGCAGAGGAATATTCAATAATAAATACTAAATATATTAGAACATCCAAGCATACATTCCTGCTAATTTCAGTTCCTGGTAATAAATTTATAACATTAAACTCTAGTTTAGCACAAAACTCTAGCTTAGCATTTCCTTAGGAAGTATATAAACTTAGCACAAAAAATGGCAAAATTCTTGCTCTAACTTCAGCAGATTGAGGCATTAAGCAGTGACATTCACTGAGGTGCAAACAAGCTTCTTGAGCCCACTTGGGTTGTCTGTCACCCAAGTCCCCAGTAAGGCTTCAAAGCTAAAACCAAGTGTCAGAATGGAGTAAGATCCACTCAAATCTGACAATTATAAAGCACTAAAAATCAAAACAATTAAGATAACAGTCAGAAAAAAACAGTACAAGGAGAGAGAGAGTTACTTAGATGTGGTAAGCAGATTAAAGAGTGAATGTTAATGATTAATCTTGCATATGATGAGGCAATCCACTCACCATACAACCTAACTGTGCCACTACTCCATGCTAATAGCAATGATACCCAAAATCCAAGCTATATATTGTTTATTATATATTGTTTGGACACAGTGAGTAAGACAGTCCCTGCCATTAAGGGATTGCAGTCAAATGCAATGAAACACAGACTATCCAAAATTTCCCACATAAATGAGATGAAAGGAGTAGTGTCAACATGACAATGTGATAGTGCATGGACCAAGAATTCTGCTTTCATTCTAAAAGAAGTTATAGTCTCCTCCTGCAGATTTGGGTTCAAATTTTTGGCTAGTGAGGAAAACATAAAACAAGCTTTTAGACCAAGGATGATTTTGTTCAAACAATAACTTAGCTAGCACATTGTAGGAAAGGCATATAGGAAACTTGTTGTTTTTAACACATTTTTGGGTCAGTAAGCTTCTTTGATTAGAAAATGGGAAATATTCCAAAACCACAACAGCAAATCTGCCACTGTCATCATTTTTCAACAGCTCATGCTCACAATTATATTTTGGCATAAATTAGTTCAGTTCTAATTGATGACAATATAGATGCCCCAGGAAAACAGAGGTAAGGATATTGTCTCAGGAAATTGTTGCTTCCACAGTAAATTTTAGAAGTGCTTATGACAGCGAGCTGAATTTTGCCTATGTCCTTCACTTCAGGTGATATTTCTCAGATTTTCCCTTTTGACTACTCAACCACCTCATTTTAGGGATATTTTACCTCATGTGATGCTTATTCCCCATGCTGATATTTATGCAGGATCTTTCATGAGTGCAAGTTCCATTTCCACATTAACATTATGATTCAACATAGCTGGCTGTGTCCAAGGAAGCATGCCAAGATACATAAATCCAAAACCCTTTGGAAAGTACATGGACAGACAAGGAAAAATAAAAATTCCAGCTGCTCAGTGAGAATGTATTCTGACAGCTATTGCATGTCCTTCAGAAAAGGACTGGTAGTAACTACCACTTTCCTGTCTCATTTCAACACCTCAGTGGAGACATCTGAGACCTCACAAAGAGATAAGTGGAGCATTAACTAATGTCCCCATTGAGCAGACATTATTTGACATTACTGTAAATTTACTTGCTAAAGAAGAGCTTTAAGAAAATTCATAGAGGCACAGTAGCTATGTACAGGCCAAAGCTAATCCCAAGAAATGCAGTTTAGAGAGCACTATAAAGGGAAAATCTCACTCCCCTTGTGCCCAGGCACCCAAGTACCACGGTCACTTTAAAGAACGAGTACTCATTTTAAGAGAGATGCAGGATTACTTCAGGCAGGGGACCAAGAATGGTCCATAAAGGGATCTATGTATGACAGATTTTTGTATAAGCAGTCCCAAGTTGTTGGCTGAGCATTGCTAATATCTTGCTCTATCATGTGATTCTTTGTCTTGAAACAGATATTTTTCATTTATATCCTTTTTATACTTTTATATAGATCTCTCTTCCTGATCTACCTATTTAAAACACTCTGTGTACTGTCCTGCCCGAGATTTGACTGTGAAAGATAATTTTAGATTGCAAGAGTGTTCTAACGTTTATTTTCATCAGGATTCAAATCAAGATTTTTTTAAAACACACCATGAACTAAATTCCCATGCTGTTTGCAACACAACAGTTAGGCATTTTCCAGGATTTTCCCAAACTATTGCTCATACAAGTTGCTTTGGTGTCTTTTACCATATTCACTTTTTCAAATGACTGCAATTTTAGTTTTTTAGTTTTCTCACCAAACAGAACACCTGTTGCATTCACACAACCCAAAAAAACCCCAAACAAACAAACAAACAAACATTCCACACTAAAAAAGGAAACAGAAAATTCACCAAAAAATGAGACTGAAATAACCCAATATCAAGAGTATGAAAAATTTCATTTGCTTCTTATTTCAATTTTTTTTCACTTTTGATTCTTCAGAACAAAATCACATTCAAACACGTTTATTTTCATTTCTGAACAATTTTGGGATTTTATTCTATGTTGTCTGCTGTTTTAGCAACATTTCTAAAAACTATTTTGACTAGGAATATCAATGCAGACATTTGATTTCTGGTACTGTTTATAAAAAGCCAAAGACCTCCACCACTAACAAGCACATACTGATTTCCATGCAAATCAGATCAGTTTGCAACACCCATATGAGTTGTGTCCTTGAAGAATGGTTCTCATCCAGAGCAGAATTATATTTACTGAAACCAATCTTTCATGTGCACTACCCAAGTTCTTATAAGAAAATATATTTTCAGTGGGGAACTATTCAGCTGCTGCAACTCTGAATGCTAACATGCAGGAAATTTTGAAGTCACCTGAGAATACAGTCCTTCCCTCTCACCCCCAATTTTTTTTTTGCCTGAAAATATTGGGTTTGAGTTTATTTAATTTTAAGTAATCTTTAAAAATAATCTCGTATCCATTACTCACTTTTCACACAACAATCACTTCTACCTTAAAATTTTAATTCATCAGTCCATGGTCTGGGATTTGACTGTCAGAAAGTGACCTCCAGGTACAATGAAAGAGAAAAAAAGTGGAAAAGAAAGACTTTGGGTTAGTTCCGTGTTCTGGGGGTAAATTTCTGGCCCCACTGAGCACAGTGCTCCTAAACTCAGAGGCTTTTGAGATATCTAAGACCTAACTCAAAGTCACAGAATATGTGACAGAAGGAAAGGGAAAGAAGGGAAGAAGAAAGAGAGAGGCAGGAATAGAAAGGCAGGAAGAAAGTAAGAGAAGATGTGCTATAGGTGAAAATAAGAAAGCAGAAAGTTCTCAAAGTCAGTCTGTAATTTAGACCTAAGTGTCTGGATCCAGAGAAGGGACCTTGGTCTGCAGGACCTCAAAGCACAGCCTGAAATCAGAATGCAGCAAAGTTCTTTGGAAGTTACTGCCAGAGTGTTTGCAGGGAGAAAAGGCAGAGAGGAAGAGCTTTAGAGCAATAACCAAGAAATTGCCTGCCCTTAGGACATGAGGGCAAAGTCAGGAAACTGAATGACTCAGAACACCTCAAGTGTGAGTGGAGGAGGGATCAGTGCTAGGGACTCTCAGCCAGGGACTCTCAGCAGCCTTAGGCTGGAGGCTGCACCTTAAGTCACTTCAGTGAGGCCAAAGAAAGCTGCTGTTCTTCCTAAATGGAGCAGAATAAGAGAAATGAACCAATTACTTTAAGCAGCAAGAGAGAAGTGTAGCTTTTTAATCAAATTTGAAAGAATTAGGCCCTTTGAATGCTATTTTTTTTTTACTGTGCTACAGCAATTTCCCAACCTCATGGCTCGGAAACAGGGATTTGAATACTGTTGGGTATTTCAGGCTCAACACACTTGAAATTAATATACTTTATTTCTGCATCATGCTGAAACAAACTTGTTCCTACAACATCCTTCAACAGAGCAACAATTTTTGACAGAAAACTATTCCATTATAAGAATAAGCCTTCTTAAATATTTTCTTGTACAACCATTCCTCTTTCAGTGTATGTACTGTTGCTCTGAATAAGGCTGACAAGGCTCCTGTTGAATTTAATAAATGTTTTCCTAGACTACAACAAGTTCTCCTTTTGATATTTGCATAATCTCTGCTTTGCTCCTACACATTTGCTAAATAGAGCCAAGCCATAGTCCTTTTCAGGCATATTTTAGAAACACAAATTTATGTTAAAAACCAGCTAGCATACTAGCCAGAGACTAGAAAGTTATATCATGTATTACAATAAAGGAAGGCAAAAAGTAGTATTTGATAATGTAAATCTTCATCTTGAACACATTTATTCGATATCAAGAGAAAAGCAGAAGTCTAAGACACTGATTCTACAAATTATTCCATATAGATGAGTTCAGAAGTTTCAATAAAGCTATGGGCACTGCCCATATATATTAGGTTACAGTGGGATTTGAATTATTATTCCAAAATAAATGAAATAAGATGCAGATTTCCTTTTTCTTTTTTCTTATTTTTCTGAAAAGAAAAAATATCCAAGCTCTATAATTTCTTATCTGAAAGCAAAACCAAACCAATCTTCCCGAGATTGCTTCTACTCTTCCACTGCTTTTTCCTCTAATAATTTAGATGTGACAAAGAGACCAATTTACCCTCCACTTCAAACTATGTTACTTAACAAATATACATCAGCAAAAATGTATTGCTCTTTCCTCTTATCTCCACATATCATAATTTAATTTTTTCATACATACAAAAAATCCTTTACATTTACAACAAAACAAGTTACACCAGCTGGTGATGAGGGTTGGCCAACTTCAGTCACAGAAGTTAGATACCAAGACAATTGTTTTTCCAGTGCTACTGCTGAGATAAAAGGTTGATATTTGATATTATCTGACTTTCAAAACCACACTCCTAGCAGCATAATTCATGTCAGATGGTGCTGCCAGACTACTAGAAACATGCAAAAAATATAAAATCAATTCTTCCTGGGGTACTTTTGAATAAGATAAATGCGAACTCCTTTTCCAGTATTAATTGCTAATTGGAATTATATTTTATACAGAAAGTCCATGCAATCCATAAAAAGCACAAGAGATTCTCCTGGTGCTGCCCTCCCCTATAATTGATGAGACATCTGTAATATCAGAGAAAATCAGAATATCTGGAATATTTGTTTCTTTACAATATCTGGCCAACACTTTCACAGCTGCCATTTCTTTAAAATTCAGGGATTGTTTCACAGACAAGAGAAGTTTTTGGGAGGGAAAAGCCCTTTTCCTCATGAAGACATGAAGCAACTCACAGAAGCCCCTCATGATTATGAAACAAGAGCTTGCTGCTTGTTCCTCTGATTGCAATGAACCATACCTGAATATATTTGTTATGCAACTGTTAGAGCAGTCCTTCCAAAAGGAAAAAGAGAGCCTTAAGAGTGCAAAACAGCAGCCAGCTGCACTTGCCTCAGCCTGCTGAAGCTCCTACTAATGCATTTGGGTCCATAAAAAGTACAAAGCTAGTGTGGCAAATACCAATATCCTTGTAAGAACTTTTGCAACATTTATCTTTCTTTTCCTCATGGCCTTTAGTGGTATTTACAGAAAAAATATTAGACAATCAATTTCTTTAAAATAAAATCAAATTGAAGAGGCACAAATTTCCAGTCTTCATAACACTGGAAAAAAGCTCAAAAATTCTATACAAACATAACATGAAGGCTCAGTGAATTTCTTAAGATCTCAGGACATATTGACAAATCAAGATTTCTTTTCCTTCTGCTTATCACTAAGAAATTTTTTTCTTTTTTTAACTGAAAAAATTTTACTTACTGCTCTGCAGCTGAAAAAATGGTGCTAGCAATATTAATGCCATTAACCAGGAAATGTTTTTTTGGCAGTGAACTACAATAATTTAAAGCATTAGAGATGGAAGACATTGCAATAACCCAGTTAGATTCCTGATTTTTTTTGTTGTGTTTGTTTATAATTTCATTCAGAAGGAAGCACGTATCTTTAAAAAAAATATCCTGACAAGGATGATCTGTGTAGACAGAAGACAAAAAATGTGGAATTTTGCTGAAGGAGACTGAAAGGAGGTGAGATGCTTTGACCAAACCTCTATAACTGAGTTCAGGCTTTTGGAATCTAGAAGGCAACTCTCAGGTCGAAGGGCCAAGTGAATTTTCTCTCCTAGTTAATCAAATATAAATTCTATCAAAAGTACTTCTCCATAAAGCAGGTTCTACACATATATGTACTTTCTAAATCAGCCTGGAATTTAACAAGGCAGTAATTAGAAGCCAAACTGAGTGATCTTTCATCTCCTGCTTTTAGTACTGTTTGTTTCCTTTTAGCAATGTTGTTCATTATCTTCTTCTGAATATCAAGTGGGTTTTATTTTTATTTTTTAATTCTCTCAGATTAATTACATGTGTCTAATCCACTTAGATAATTCAGAGTTAAGATTTTTCCAGTGTTGACCTTTGCAAAGGTCTCCCTGCCATCTGTTTTTTATATTTAATTAGCGTTTTTTCCTTCTTGCAGCAATCTCTCAAAGAATGAAATAAATTACTAAAATTATCACTATGAGTTTGCCCTTATTTGATCTCCTGACCACAGAACCATATTCTGGTGATTACACAGTATTTCCACTGTAGACCAGACATTAGACATCATAGTTGTTATGCATATTAATCTTGATAAAAAAATAGAAGATAGATTTTCCTTCTCAGGTAAACTCTTCATCCATAGGAGGAAAAAAACCCTTTTATGGCCATTTATTCTCTTTTTCTTATTCTTATGGTACTTTCCTCACATCTTTTTGTTAATCAAAACAATTCAGAAGTGCTTAGATATTGTTCTATTCAGGTCAACTACTGGTGACACATCATTTCTGATAGCTAAATGTGATCTAAAATAATACAAACACAAACTTAATATCAGAGATTAGACTGGGTATTTCAGTCTTCAGCAGCTGACTGACTGAAATCTGCTCCTGGGAGATATGTCCCCCTTTAAGGCAATTCTCTGCACAGCAGTCTAAGCATGATATTCATTCTAAACAAAAAATCCTGGGCCTAAATTCTTCTCACTAGTTAATAACATTATTTCATGTATGCCAGGAAATGGGGGTTTTGGTGGTATTTTTCTCTGTTAAGTGATGTTCTTTTCAGGACAAATTTGTCCATGCCAGGATTTCCAGGACATCACTTCAGCATGAGATAATTTGGGGCAGTATGTGACTGGATAACAGTGTAAAACTGGAGTAGAGCTGTCTGTCATAATAGAAATCATTCCCTTGTAATAGGAATAAAGTGAACAGAGTGGAGGAAGGACCAAGGGAAGGAGTTTCTACATCTACACCCCTTGGGCAGCCTGTGCTCACTCAGCTGCCACCAGGAACATCTCAGCTGGAGTTTGTGCAGGATGCTGCCTCTCTTCCATACTGTCCAAGAAACCAATGAAAATTGGATCTCATTCCATCCATTTTTTACAGAAATCTCCACATTAAGCCTGATTATTTGCTCATTGTTCAGGAACAGGATGAATTTAATCTCTTTAGCACAAATCTAAAAAAATACTGTATTATTTTTAAAAGTGTTTCATTTCCTTCCTATTTTTTTCAGAAGATAATGCATACAGAACTAATATTTCTTTAATTAACCAAGCATATGAACTCCTACCTCCTGAAAAAAGATTTCAAAACTTTATATCAAATATTACCATCCCATAAACTGAGATTCTCCATATTTTAATTTCCAGTGGATGCCTTTAGTCTCCATGGAAACTGATCCAAGGAGGTTTGAAATGTTACATGTTATTTAATATATCTTATATTCACATAAATGTTGCCAGAAGATCTGTCATATCTACTCAAGTGTAAAGTACCAAGAGAGTTAAGTAAAGGAATACATTAAATTGAAACTCATTGTAGCCCATCACTGTTAACATCACTGGCCTTGAAAGATTTTCTATGAGGCTCCTGAGAACAATCTTGAAAAATCAATAATCTCATCAGAAAATGCACCAATTATTACAGTCAACAAGCTCATAATAAATCATCATATTCTATAATCATGCCATTGAAGTTTGGATAGGCTTTAAACAATTAATGTTTGATTTGTCAGTCAAAATAAAAAAGTTTACTGGGATTAATGAGGCTATTCTTTGATTTCTAACACAAGTTATACACTTAAAATCTATAAAGATACTTTGGTGATCAAGGACATAAAAGTACATGACAGCTGATACTCTTTTTCATTCAGTTTTCACAAAATAGAGCATTTCATAACCAAACTGCTAGTCACAAATTGGTTTAAAAGGAAAAAAACCATTATACAACTACATTTAACATTATGCTAAAGATAAGAATTGAAACTGTTCAAAACATTTCACCATTTTTTTTCTGGATTTAAAACTACTTCTAGTGAAAACTTTGTAATTATGGTACCAATTGTTACATGAACATCAGCTTCTTTAACAAAAGACAAGAATTTTATCCTGAGAATTAGATAAGTGAATACGTGCAATGAATTGTTTGTGGACGGTTGTGCCTTTTGGACAGCTCCCAGTTTCTGTCTTTGTGAGAAGTGACCCTGTACATGTGTGCAGCACGTCCAGGGACCAGTGAGAGCATCAGTGACCCCTGGCCAGTGACTGACCTGCTGTGTCAGCTCCTCTCCAAACCTCCCTGGGCCTCTGTCAGCACTGAAGTTTCAAAATGTGAAAATAAGGGTACTGTCATTGAATAACCCACTCCTTTCCTCAGCTGAACTATGTTGGGTCAAACAAATTGTCAGGGAAAAGGCCCACCCTGCTGTCAGTGTGAGACTCTAAAGGAGATCCTGTCAAACCCTTTAATGAAAGGGTTGTATGAGGAAATACAAAGCATCTTGCTTTCACTGTAGCACAAATAATTGCACAAATTGATCTTCTTTTCATGGAAATGAGAAACGGCAAGTAAAGTGTTTTATCTGCCTCATTTTTAAATATTGGCACCAAAAATAATTTTAAAGATTGCACAAACTTGTTTCAAGATCGATTTGAGAACATCTCTTCCCAAAGAACCAGAGATGATATAAACATATTGCAACTGAAATTTGTAATTTAGTGCGGAGAGAGAGATGAAAGAATATCCCAAACAAAAGAGGAGTAGTTTAAAGAAATGCATAGTCAGAAAAGTCACTGCAGTGTGCACAAACTCAACTGCAGCCAGCACGGAAAACAATAGCAGAGGAGACACAGTGCTCTGAGCTCTTGATGTTCATGAGATATCCTTGGCAGGTAATTGTGCTGAAGCTGCCTCCTCTTTTCTCTCTTTCTTCTACATAAGTCTTGTCCTTAGCAATAAAACTGCCTGCAACCTCATCCACAACGAGAGCTTGCCTGCTGTACCTCATCGAGGCCGCGCCTTGGTCTCGGCATGGGGGAGCGAGTCTCGATGCCGGCTGGCTCCAACCCCTGCCTGCCCTCAGCGAACGTCAAGTATGGCCGCCCCCCAAAGCCTCTGCCCTCGGCAGGAGACAGGCGGCGGTTCGGCCAGGCTCGATGGGGTCGAGACCAGCCGATATGGCCAGTCCATGGACTCGCGCCGAAGACAGGGATAAAGGAAAGGAGGGAGGGCTCTCTTTCGTGGTTTTCCGAGCTGCTTTATTCCCCGCGCCGGGAGAAGGCCGCGCCGCCCAACCCCGCCGCGAGGGGAAGCTCCGTGGGGGATTTGTAACAGTTGCAGCCGTCGGGAAAGCGGCGGGAGCAGTCCGGGCGGCGCGGGACGGCCCGGGGTGGTTGCGGGCGGCGGTCTGGTGTCCCGAGGCTGCGCCGGTGTGGAGCGGAGGCGGGCTCCGTCTGAAGGAGCGGCGAGAGCGCGGCANGAAAGCCGGGGACAAAGAGGAGTGAATCCCTTTTAAAAGCCAGGCTGCCCGCCCCGCCGGGGACTCCCCCCTGCCCCATGGGGCGGCTCGGCAGCAAACCGGGGCTAGCTGTGAGGAGGATTTTGGGGGGTGAAACCAATAACTGAGAGGAAATATCATAACTGATAGCGAGTGTTCTCGAAGATGGGTGTGACCTGGCACAGACAGAAGCTGGGGCTGGGTTTCAGTTATGAACATGGAAAAACCGAGAAAGCTTTTGGGAGCTACCATTATGAGGGACTGAACATGGGTGAACAAGGGAACAAACCATTGTGACATTTTGAATACATTTCTAAACAGATAAAACTTTCTAAGCCCACTGCCGTACCTCATCATCTGTCACTTTCTAGTCCTGACTCAGAAGCAGAGGTGTGGGTGTCTGTCCAGATGTCTGGATAGTGCATGTGACACTTTGGCCCCCTTCTCAAGCTGGGAACTCCTGCTCCTGGAAAGGTTGGGGCTCAGAGCTTTTTATTGAGGACTCTTGCCTCCCATGCCTTTAGACCAAGGTAGGGAGGATATTCCTTGTGCTGGCAGGAAGAGAGGACTGCAAGGCAGGAGAGCATTCCTAACACGGAACTGCTATGCAGACAAAGAACCTCTTTGGTATTTTGCCCAAGTCCCCATCTTTGGGGAGAGAGACTCATTTGATGTAGCTTTCCTTAGAGCATAGGAACTGCAGATATTTCTCATATTATGATTTAACACTTAGAAAACATTTCTTTCCCTCCTTTACTGGCTAGCACTAGTGCTGCAGTGAGAACAAGATAATATTCACCTTAATTATAGCAAGCACTACAATAACAGCAGCACCCACTAAGGAGTCAATATACCTGTGAGATTGATTCTTTGCTCTGTACAGTGCTTAAAACATTAACAGCAGAAGTTCAGCATAGAAGACTTCTCTGGGATTAATGACTGACTGGGTTAATGGCCTGCAACTCAGTTGTTATTGCTTAATAATGATGCTTAACATTCATGTAGTTCCTTTCTTTAAAGCATCTTAAATATTAAGTATCAGTTTTCATTCAGTGCATTTATATTCCAAGTATCCCAAAGTGGCAGTAGAAAGCTGTGGGCAAGGGCAATACCTATTATGTGCTTAGCAATAGTGCAGAGGTTTGGAAATGAGTTTAGCAGCACTGATGAGAGATGTACTATCTGCACAAGAACTACTGCAGTGGATTAACAAACCCACATATTTATTTTACCAGCCCACTCAGAAGGGAGGACAAAGCAAACAACAGTCCAAGCAGACTCCTTAAGATTCTTTCTCAGTATTTCACTGCCCTTGCAAACACCTTCGTATAAAATTATGATTGTCTTAAGCAAGCTATGGCAGGGATGACCAGATCCTCACCAACTAGAGTGCAGTCATCTTTTTTGGCTGAGTGATAGATATCCTCAACCTCAGATTCATAATGAAGGGTTTGGCAAGAATAATGAAAAATATATATTCACATCTTTGTACATAATTTCTAGAAATAAATTCTTTATCAGTAAAGATCAAATGTTAATTATACCACATTTTACATCATCTGTGGAATTAGAGATACTACACTAAAGATGATATATCCCAGAAAGGTGTGTTGAGTACACAGTAAACCCTGGTTGTGCAGGTCACAGCCAGATGTCCTGTAGATAAACTGTGAAACAAGGGAACTCAGTAGTATAATGAGGAAACAATCATTTAGATAAAAAGAGGGTTTTGGTCATGGCCTGGGTCAAGTTTTTACTTTTTCTTTATACTTCACTGTAGATTATATTACATTTGCATTATTTCCCCCCAGGCCCAGCATACAACATGTCTAATACAGGTACATTGTCAACCTCCATCACTCAAATATTCTGAAAATACTAGTGTGGCATTTAGTCTTGGAATCAGTTTGACACAAATAAAACTTTGAATCTGAAAATGCAGAAAAAGTTTCTGGTGACTTCAGCGACCACTTTAACACAGCCAAAGTTATCCATTTTCCCTCAACACTTCAGGCTAAGAATACATTTAGAGTTTCAGTATTGCTTGGAAAAGAGATTTGAGTCTTCAGGTCCTCCCAATATCAGGTTAGGAAAGAGACCAGAAAAGAAAATCCCTTCTGCATGAAAAACAGTGTTGGTAAGAAGGAATATTCTTGAAAGAAAACTTTAATGATCTGATTTTTAGGAGTGGGCTTCAGAATGTTTTTCTCAGGAGGAAGTCTGTATGAACTAAAACAGCATGAAGCTGTATCAGGGAGGTTTAGGTTGGATATTAGGAAAAGGTTTTTCATCCAGAGCATGGTTGGGAACTGGAACAGAAGAGCTCAAGGAGCCTTTGGACAGTGCTCATGCACAGGGTGGGGTTCTGGGTGTTGTCCAGAGCAGGGCCAGGAGCTGGACTTAGATGGTCCTTGTGGGTCCCTTCCTCCTCAGGATTCAGAGGAGAGGTTTTGCCAGTCAAAAGGCTGATCATTTCCATAGATACACACAGTAAAAAAACTGCAGTAGCTGAGTAGAGAGGGATTTCTCTGGGCTCTATAAGACAAGCATGAAATCACAGAGAAATTGATGTTTTCTTTCCAGACCTGGGCTTGCCATACAGAGAGGTACAACAGCAGCTTGGGCTCTCTGCAGCTGTTGCAAGTAGATGAGCACTGCTGCTCCATCCCACTCTTGGTTCTGTTTCCATTTACAGATTGATCATTGAAGAGCTGAGGTGCCTCATTTTTTCCACTCTGTCACTTTTACCAACACCATGCAGATTAAGAAACACAAAAAAGCATTAAAAAGCATTTTCTGAATTCTGCTGGAAAATATTTTCCAATGTCTTCATTGAAGAATGTTTCAGAAAGGTTTTGAAAAAGGAAAAATACTTGATATTTCAAAAAAAATTTAAAACCTCAAAACATTCTGCCTTTAAACCTGTACTCTTGAAGGTAATAACTCCTGAGTGCAGCTTTTTTTATATATAGGAAGATAACAAAGTTTTAAATAATCAATTGTAGAAATCTTCAGGGAAGTTCTGATTTCAAAATGTAATTCTCCTAGCCTAGGCTCTGTAACTCACTATATATCACCATGGATCCCATACTTATTGACTGAGATGGGAGGCCTGCAGGGCTTGTTAAAAATCTATAAAATCTATTTAAGTTTTAGCTTTGGCATTTGGTAGAAGCAACCTGACACCAGCTAACCTGAGGAATTTAATCTATGCAAATAAAAAAAATCAATGAAGGTCCAGAATTTAAGATAGGAACTCTTTTTTTTTTTTTTTTTTTTTAATAATCTTCTTGGCCACAGCATGAAATGCAACATGTCAACACATTTTCAGCATCTGTTTTTTCCCTGAAAGTTTACTCCATAATATTGTCTCTTCAGTAGGGTAATTTTGTGAGTGGATAGTCTTCAGTCTTGCCAAAAATTTCTGCCATGAATCTTCCCAAAAGGTTTACATTAGTAAGAACAGCTGCACTACCTTTCTAGGACAGGTTAGTAACAGATGCATCACAGTTTCCATTAATTACCAGTACTACACAGAGTAAAAACAGTTTTATATTTTTGGGCCCTGGTTCAACATTTAAAAGTAGCACACAAAATACTGCTCAATAAATACTTAATTCCAGATATGTTTAGATTATTTTGTCTATTTCTGGTGTTTATACATTTATTTATACCAAATATTGACAGAGTTTAGCATAGCTTAAGATGCCATATTTTTTATTGATTCCAGAATATTTAGACAGGTAATGAAATCTAAGCAATCCAGTCTTTAGTCTCAAATCTAAAATCCCCTTCTGTAAACATTAAAAATGTGCAGGTCTCAAGAGTCTACCAAGGATTCCCCTGGTAAACAGATTCCATATTACAAAAGCTGCTTGGGCTCAGCCTGTTATATCCTGGGATTTTACTTATTCCAAAGGAAAGAATCAGGGTCAGAATCAAGCACTAAGTCATGTCAGCAGGAAGGGACCTTTCCTTCTCACTGTTATTAACCATCACAAGCTAGATCACCAGCTTTTCAACATTTCTGTCCAAGACTCTTCCCTACTTACTCATTGGAGGACTGCTACATAGCTTTTGCCCATTCTGTTTCCCATCTCTCCTGCCCTCTTTCCCTGAACTTAAGGTCACAGATATAAAACTTGTATCAGGATTAGGCATTTGAAACAGTCCTTTTTATGACTTAGCTTCTCAAAAGCAGTTGTTTTAAAGGGTACTCCAAAGATAGAGGTGATATGCTGGTCATTGTATTTTTTGCTATGAAATTTTTAGAGAATACCTTTAGTTATTACCAATTGACAAATGAAATGCTGTGTATTGCAAAGAGAAGGCTATATCACAAGCTAGCATTTATTTCAGAACAGTATAGAGTATTTTAATTGAATATATATGAAGATGTATGATAAGAGGGGAGAAACCATATAGGCATTTTAGCCCTGTCTCTTTAGATAATTTCATTGTGTAATGTTGGCAACAATGTTGCAGGGCTAAGAATTAACTTTTGATCTATCAGCACGGTGCTACTGAGAGACTTAAGAGGCTCAGAGTAATGCCTTTTCTCTCCTGTGTGAACATATGCAAAGGACAAACCCACAGTCACTTTTTGCATGCTCAGTAAAGCACATCAAAATGTCCCATCATTCTTCCCCTGCTGGAATGATCCTACCAAGGAAGAAAGTGTTTGTTTGTTTTTTACAAAGAATATGACAAAAATACAGCCAGGCACCCAGTAAACACCACATCACAGACATTTATAAGCAAACATTCTGCAGAGTAAGCTGATGATGTTCCCAGTTATAATTTGTGGATATGAATTCAGAGGTTGGTACCTCAACAGAACTCTAAGGAAAAAGTGGACTAGAAGTTAGGACTTTGCCTTCAGACTTCATTTCTCAGGCTGCTATTGGCCCTTTGGGCATCTTTGGACAAAAATCCTCTGAGCCTTTAACTTCAGGACATAACCACAATGATGTAGGGGCTAATGGCCTTTATGTTTCTTGGAATACATGTGCTTCCATTAAATGGAATCACTTTTTTTTTCCTTTCAGGCTGATTTAGCCAAGTGTCATTTTAGAGAATCAAAAGTGTATCAGAAAAAAAACCAAGCAACCAACCCTAAGAGATATCAATACATTACAGAAATCTTATTCAACAGTATACACGCTACTTATGGCACTGAGCATTCCCCATTAAAAGATATTTACTGAAAAGTGGTTGTTCTATTAACTAAAGATAAGTTGTTCTAATAAAAATCTCAATTTTTTCATTAGTAGCAACCAGCAATTACTTCTCTTTAATTGGTGTTATTTGAGCTCAGTGATTTTCAAAGTTTTCACCTTTAGCTCCTTTAAAGCCAGCATGTTCTACCAATTTGCCAAAGAGAATGAAATGTGAACTGTGAACTCACATAAAGAGCAAATCACAAATATACATGGACAAAAACACTGTTGAGCACTAAATTCTAACAGCTGCATTTGTAATACACATATGACACAAAAAGAAGCAACTAATACAGACTTTTCTTTAGCTGGAAAAGGCAAATCAGTTAAATGGGCTCACACAGCTTGACAGCTCTTGTTAAGGAAGGGCTAAGGAAACTTCCCAGCCTGACCACCGTGGCAGCCACTCTCACACCTCCCCAGAGTGTCAGTGCTGGGACCCAAGTCCCTTCACAGCAGCAGCTCCAGTAGCTCAAAGGGTCCCCACAGGACTCCCTCACACCCACACCCACTCCAGGTTTCCCATAGCTGAGTCTCAGAATGAAATCTGAGGTTCTCAGCTCCTGCCACCATGTCTGTCACTTGGCTGAGCCACAGGTGCCCTTTTTTTGTCCAAAGGGTCAGAACCCAGAGCTCACCTGCACCCCTTGCCACCTGCACTGAATGCAATCTTCAACAGAAGAAAGGTTATGAGGTGGGAACAAATAAAATTCCATAAGTGGATGGGCATTCCCAGTAGGACTTTCCTGCTTTATTTATCCAGTCCTTGGAGACCAGGAGCCATGAATGTTGGATTCTGGACAGAAGAGCTGCAGCAGCATTTTTGCAGCAGCCAGGAGATGTTTGCCTGCTCTGAGACAAAGCTCATCAATAGAAGTCATCCTACTGAAAACAAACTGCCCAAATTTGCACTTTTCAATCAAACAGGAGAGGATGAAAAGAAGGCATACAAGTACACATTCCTCTTTACCACAACTCAAACCTAGGCTGGAAACACAAGGTGTTTACAATAAAAAGGATGCCAGTCTTATGTTCTGGCATCAAGACAAAGGATTTCACACAAGAGAACCTCTGAAGAAGCACCGCTGCCATTTTTCTCTCTAGTTTGTCAAAAATATGATTAAACCTAAAAATAACAGGTTCAAAGTTTTCCAATAACAAAAGATGATGATTTTTTTTCTTTCATTTCTCTCTGCTACTAGTTATTTCTTTACCCTCTTATCTCCATTCCTCCCTGTGTGCATGAGATCAAGAAAAAGAGAGCAATCACTTATGACCAACAAGTGATGTTTGACCGTGAAAGTGAATTGACCTCAAAGTTTATGGAGATCAGGTTTTTTTTGAAGCCAAGAAATCTCAAAGAACAGTACAAACACCAGCACTGCCCAAAGCATATGCTGACATGAGCTACCTTGGGCAACAGGGAATGAGGCCAGAACAAACAGTAGCAGATTTTGGTTTCACTCACTGATCAGGGGTAGCTAGAGTAAGATTGTTATTAGGGAAGAGGAATGAGAAACGCATCATAAGATTAAAAATAATGGCTTCATGTATCTGGGAAGTTGATTAATGTTCCTGAACCAGCCCCTTTCACAGCACCAGAAGAAATAATGAAAAATGTAAGAATATTTTTAGGAACAGTGGAGTGATAATATATGCAGGGGAGAATGACTCTGATGTTCATATCAAATAGCTGCCTGACTATGCACACAGTTCTGAGGGTGCAGAACAGCTATTGGCAGCACATGTTTTATTTTTCAAATTGAATTTCAGGAGAGGCACTAAAGCTTTTTTCTTCCTCCTCTTCTGCTTCCAGAAAGACAGCCTGGGCGAAATGTAATTTAGCATGCAGGAGTTCTGGACCCTTGCAATTATTTGGGGAGAAGGTGTTGAATGACTGGGGGTTTGGAGTCTGAACAGAAGCCAGGAAAGAAAATAAGAAATGCTAGGAAAAGCAGCATAGCAAATAGACTGAAATCCTATTAAATACTCAGACTTGAAGAGGAAATAAGTATGAGAAATACGCAGCTGGAACGGAGTAGAAAAACAGTTCCTTGCATATATTTCTCACAACTAATACTCCAATAGATTTCATGGGGTTTAGATCAGGCTTCCAAGAATGGAAGATATGAATGAGAAGTCAAATAAGAAGGAGCTGGGGAAAGGAATCTAGTAAAGAAGGAATAAACTCTCAATTTCATAAATTTTAATATCTAGGGAATAGTTTATTCAGCTTAAACTCAATGTATATTGTACAATAATTTCTTGCAAAAACGCATCTGACTAGCCTGTGAGAACATATAAAAATTATACTTCATTTAAATACTATTTAAGTATAAAAATTATGTGAGTGGTAAATAAAATGAATTTTTTAAATTATATAAAAATAACCTTGAAAAGTCAGTGCTGACAGAAATTAATATGTTAATATTAAAAAAAATAAAACCAACAAACTAAATAAACAGTGAAGAAAAACCACCAACAAATGGCAATTTACACCTCAAAACCCAAAGCAAAGAAGAAATTCTCACCTGTTATTTTACATTCAAATATTTTCTGCCATGAAAATACATGACAACTGAGGCATTTTACCTTTATTTACCCCCCTCCTGGAAGACAGATATTGCAAGTAAGGGAGAAATTGATGTGATTTGCTTCCAAAGCTCATGTTTCTTCTGGTTTCTACACAGAATTCTTTGTCCAAGCAGACTTCTTCTCTTTCTTGTTGACATTTGGTCCTTTCTTATGGGACAAAATGGGTCTTCTTCCTTGGCTTTCCCTGATTTTACCAATGTTTTGCCCTTTGGGTTTTGTAACTACCAACAGAAAAAATAAATTATTTTCTTTTCTTCCATTTACTTCTCAGCCCAAATCATACCATCTCTCAAAGCAGTGTAAATTAGTAACTCCATGGGAAAAAANNAAAAAAAAAAAAAAAAAAGACTTGATATTTGAGTTGTGAACATTATTGGATTAATGATGATGACTGTGACTGATGATACAGGCTAAAAGATTCAAAAAGAATCCTGCTAAAAGTTGTTTGAACATAGTTTTATGGGTGAGAAGGAAAATAAAAAATAATAATAATCTTAGTACTGCTGACATAAATGAAGGGAAAGAATCATAGCTGTCCCACTAAGGCTCATTTTGATGAATGTATTTGACTACAACCCAGGCAGAGTAGCAGAGACAATTGCTTTTAACATTTTAGCCCCTCTGACTCTTAAAATACTTAGTTTAACCAATTTCATCTCTGATGGCTCATTTGGGGGAAAAAATATTGTTACATAAAATACAATGTTTTCATCCCCTGAATTTTTGCTGCTGCATTCTCCGTTTTGACACAGGTAATCTTTAATGCCTCCCCCTTCATCTGAACACCCCTGGGAATGAAACCTTTTCTACTCTACCTGATCACTTAGAGTTTAGCTAAACAGATTTATTAATAACTTGCTCTTTCTATTCCTTGGACAGGAACTTGGTTTAGATTCATGTCTTCTGACAAATCTATTAAAATATATTTTTACTCTGAGCTGCTTTCTACTGAAACTTTATAAAAATGGAATTATTTATTTTTAAATGTTTCAATATATCAGAGGCTTTAAACTATTTGCTTTAAATTTTAAATACAAAATTTAATCCTTGAAAAGGTGCTGAATTTTGTGAAACTCAGTGCCATTGTTTAAATTTTTGCTGAGGGGTTATAAAAAATAGTCAGCTTTTACTAGGATGTGCAGACAGTATAAGAAGATTTCTGGTTAATATGCATTAAAAGTGGTATTGGCTCCAGGTTTGTAAATCCTCTGAGATAGTTACATTTCTACACCAGCATTTCTTTTGACCATTTGAAAGGCAGTAGTGTGGGAAAAACATTCCATTTGTTTGATGCTTTAACAAAAATATAAGTAAATCCTATTAACCATTGCAATTAAAACAAGGCATTCAAGCTCACATACCTCTAAGGACAAATAACTTTAATGTGAATTAATGTTATTACATGTATTAAATACAATTACTATGTTCGAGCAGTTTGCATGTTTGGGGCTTTTTAATCTGATATTAATGTACACAAGTCTGTCACAGAGCTGAGTCAAAGAATCTGGTTCCCTAACTCAGGCTGTAAGGATTTAGACTCATCATACCTCCAATTTAATAGAAATCATGTCAGTCAACATGGCAGCAAATGTCTGTTGAGCACCCAGGATGGACACACTGACTCCTTCATGCTTTTGCCATTGTCAAAAAAATAATTTTGAGGAAAAGAAATGAAGGCAGAAATATGTAATTCAACTTTGTTCTTCACAAGTTGACAGAAACCTGTTTCTGTACCTGGGAAGATCCAAAAGAGCCTGTAGAGGTGCAGTTTTGATTAGAGTAATTGCTGGATTTGTGTTTCAAAAAGGGACTTCAGAAGAAAGAGGTGCCATTTGTGAGAAAATCTGACCAGGAAATATATGTACAATTATCAAACTGTACAGAGACAAATATATTTAAATAAAATGAAATAAAATAAAATAATAAAAAGAGAAGTTGAATATAACACACATATAAAATCACAGAAAAACTCTTGCTCCTGAAGGTATTCAGAGCTGGGCTGTTTAAAGTCAGCTCAGCTTTATGTTCAGCTAAGCTAGAACTCAGAAGGTGACCTTCATTGAACAAATTGGTGTCTCAAAATGTTTCCTGTAGGAGAGACCTTTTCACCCACAGTTAGAAGAAGCCAATCCATTTTCACGATGATGTGATTCCGGAACTCTGAGGCTCACTGGGAGATTTATGTTCTCTGACAGTGTTTTAAGTGGTCAGAAGGAAGCCATCAGGTTCATGCATGTTATGTTCAGCTGGTAGTTCAGAGAATTTACAAATCCAGTTTTTTATGGAGCACTTTTGTGGAAGAAAAATTATCTTTTAGAATAAAGTTTTTGTGCAGTAGAAACTTACCGACTGTGAAATTGCAAGTGATATCTTTCTAAAATTGGAGGCATTTAAATACCTCAATAACATGTACTAGAAGGATAATCAGTATCTGGTGCCATTTCCCTTATCATATCTTGTCTCTCCTTACCAAGAGATTTTTATATTCTTCATTGCTAATAAGTAATGTATATAGTCTCAAAGCTGAAACTGAAAGCTTCATTATGTACTACCAGATTTCAGAATCAGTTCTACTATTTTATGGTGATTCTTATTACTGTGCTGCTAACTACATTTAATAAAAACATAAAACAGAGTACCAGAGAAATATTACTAAGAAATGCAGTTTTCAATGCATAAACACTTTTTTTATACACCTGCATATATTGATAGTAAATGAAGTTCTAAGACCAACATCATAATTTTTCCTAGACTTGAAGAACCATGGTAGCAGCTGCAGAAAAAATATCCAAACACTTTTAATTATAAAATAAACAAAAAAAAGAAAAAAGGTTCTTAAGCATTTGAATACTCCAAAAGAAGTGTCTTTGGGATGAACTTGAAAAAATCATTTTGCCCTTTATCTACCACATTTGGGTCAAATTATCTTTCTCACTTGTCCCTCCCTTCCCTAAGGCTTATTACAGTCTTTCTTGGAAACCTGACCAGGATCTACAGGATTTTAATGCTGCAATTGCATCGAATTTCTGTTATTAATGTGGATTCAAAAATTCTATTAAAGTAGTTATCATTTCATGTGGTGACAAAAAGGCCGGCCTCCTGCTTGGGCGTATGCATTGAGTCAACTGAAAGATGTTGAAACCAATTTGGTAGCAGTAATAACAGGGTGTTCCTGCAATACTGCACAGATAACAAGTAACTTGGTTTGAAAAGCCTTTCTAAAGACTTTCTGAATATATTTGGCTAAACTTTTTCATGCCTCAAGCTGTTTTGGATTTAACACCAAGTATATGCTTGGCATTTGCTGACCCAAACACAAGTTGAAAGTCAAGAGAAGTTAAAGAAATCTGCCCTGAGGTAACTTGGTTTTAAAATTTCTGCGGAAAAATAGTAGCCATAAGACAAAAAATTGAATAAGAATGATGTGTAATTATAGTTTTATAAAATCTGAAATATTTTCTGTTAGACTGAAAAGAATCTTCAAGAAATCCATCTGTTGAAGAGATCAAAATACATTTAGAGGTGATCAGTTTATCAAAGGAAATTCTAAGGCTCAGATGCTTAAACTGAGAAGGGTTTCACTGCAGGAAGGAACATCAGTGTGAACTGAGCTCAGCATCAGAGGAACACCTTTTGTCATCTGGTCCCTTACATTTAAGTACACTGCAGCAAATGAAGGGCATGGCTGACTGAACAAAGATCTTGTCCAGCATAGCGAGTACACTTGGTTATGTACAACCTGCGTTAGGTGACCTCTGGAGTTTGCTGGAGAGCTCCTAAGCATGGGAGACAAAATTAAATACTCTAAAGAGAAATAAAATAGCAGGGAATGATGGTTCCACTGTCAGAACAATGCTGCAGCTGGGAGCTTCGAGAGGTAGAATAGAACAGGTTTTTGAACAGCCTTAAAAATGAAGTATGTAATCTACTTCTAGTGCACTGCAAAACCAGGAGTCAGCATCTGACCTGTGCTACCTTCTAGACAGTGCCAAGCCTTGAGCCAGGTCTAAATGCATTTCTTTCTCATGAGGGTGAGCAGCAGAAACTTCTCTGAGGATAATAAAAAGCATTTTAGGAGAAGGTTCAAAGAAGCAGTAGTGAATTCCTAGTTCTAGCAGGTTCCTTGCAATTGTGAGTTGAGGGATGTAAAATCACCTCTGGGAAGAAAACACAGATGTCTTCAGAATCATCAGCTATCACATTCTATCCCAAACCCATCATTCATGTCTCCCTTACAGCCTAGGGAAATTGTGAAGTACCTGGTGCTGGCAGTAAAGGATTTGATTTGAGTGTTCTTGGCCAGTGCTATAATTTCTTTAATGGAACACTCTATGATTTTCTGCCTTGTACCTGTTTGACATTTAGCTATTGCACAAGGATTTAGCACAATTTTGCAAGTATGCACAACTTTTTTTCTGGCAGAGAATCTGTATGCATCCTAATCCTCCTACGTATTTACTTACGTATTTCAACTAACAGTCTGACACCTCTTTTTCACTTTAGAGGGGAAAAAAAGAGATGTTTTTGTGTTTGGAGACACAAAAGGATTTCAGTACTCATTAGTGTTTGATGTTTGTGTTAATGACTTAATAATTCTGTGCCCTTCAATTAAGTAATGACCTTAAAATATTTATACATCAAAGAGAAGAAAACAGAAGGTGATAAGCATTGTATGAATCCCAATCTCACAGCTTTATATGTTTTTTCTTTTCCCCATATAATACACTTTTAAATGGATTTGAGAGTTCCTCAATTTCAAACTGAGGAAAAAAATTACAGTAGTTAAGCATAATTTATACCACAAAGTCAAGGAGACCACTGCATTGCAGCACTTATCCCTGAAGTCTTTGGAGAAAAAAAAGAGATTATATTCTTTACAGCTTGAACTTTATGTCAGTGATCCTGAAGATGTTAATAGTATGTTATACCAGCAAAGTACTCCTAAAGTACTATTGAGGAATCAATGTATGATTCCTAAAATCTCTCTAACACAGTTTTAACATAGAGAATACCATAAATATTTCTTTAAAAGTATTCCCAAAGAAAAGCTATAAATTTAAGTAAAAAATACCCATACAAATAAAAAAGTGGTTGGCCATTTTGAAGGCATTTTATAATATGGAGGTATTTCCCCAATAGAAATATTTAAAAATAGTATTCACAAGAATATACATAATTTTTTAATGT
Organism: Peucedramus taeniatus; assembly: GCA_013400575.1. Lineage (NCBI taxonomy): Eukaryota > Metazoa > Chordata > Aves > Passeriformes > Fringillidae > Peucedramus > Peucedramus taeniatus. The sequence continues at coordinate 26,650 of WBNO01030501.1, forward strand.
CAACAGGATTAACAAGATCAACAAGTCTGCTCCTAAAGGGACTTTGCCAGGCTATCACGTTTAGCAGATGTTTTCAATTTGTACAACTACAGTAAGAGTGTCTGTGACTTTGTGAGTTCTTTTCTCCATATTTGCTAAATGCACTCCATTTCTATGAAACTGTACATTGGCTTAACATGTCATGATACATTTAAAAAATTAATTAACCTTTCAAGAATGTTAATTACAGTGCAAAAATAAAGAATAATACTTCTGTAAAATCAGTCGTTGCAAAGCAAACAAAAATATATCAGAGGAAAATATGACTTCAGAATGTTTGGACCCTGTAACCATCAGGGTCCAAACTTCCCAAAACATATACATTTGTCACTAAAGAGATCATTTACTGAACCAGGACTAGTTACAATTGCACATTTGTCTTTTGTCACATATTTAATGATATTAATTTGACATTCATCAAACAAGTCCGTCATCTTGCCAATATAGAAAAAAACCTTTCTTTTCCCTTGCCAGAGCCACATACTGTCCTTTTTCCTTCCTCTTCCCAATGGCACCATTTGAGTTTTATAACTTGCAAATATTTCTTGCTCCAATGCTTTAATGTAACCAAAGGTCATTCTTAAGACTTCTAAAAGCCTCATTAATTCTGTGATTCTGTGAAAAATGGCAAGGTACTGTTCCAGGTTCAAAGGTCATACTTCTGCTTTGCCATGCCAAAACTTGTTCTTCTTATCTTTGAGCACGTTTACTGGCAGACAGATTTTTTCCTCTTATGTTTAAGTGGATTCCTGTGTCTTGTCCTGTCACTGGGTATCACTGAGGGAAACCCTCTCTGTTGAGCCACAGAGAACTTGAACTTGACACCTAAGATGAGTCACACTAAGTTTTCTAAGCACACTGTCAGATATTTTCTCACTTCCATCTTTTGGTACTTGGAGAATATTGCTGTCTTTTCCACTGTCACTGAAGCATTTAATAAATATTCTGTTCATCTTTGAATCAGGCTTTTGAACCCTAAAGTACCCAAACTTCAAGGAATGAAATCTGCTGGATACAAAGATGTTCTTATACTGCAGCCATGGCTGGTTTCTGCTCAGAATATTTATATTTCTTTTCCATTTTCCAAATCTCATTATATTTGTTAACAAACAATCCATCATCCATAATCTTTTGAGTGCATGTAGTTCTTTACCTATAAAACCTTGGATATTTGACTAACTCAATTTATTTATTCAATAGGGATTTTGGTAGCAATCAAGTTATTATACAAATGGAGTCTTTATATACAATTTTTACCTGTCCTAGTATTATTTCATTGAAAGTGTCCTGCTGCTGCCTACAAAATTTTAGCATTTCAGAGACAAAAATTTCACAGCCATAAATTTCATAGATAATTACTGTACCATCTCGTGTAGCTTTCACCACTCAAGATCTTGTGAGTAGATAATCAGAAACCTGACCTTAGTCAAGTAATAAAGAAAAGAAACAGAAAATGTAAAAATGTGCAGTGGACTGACCACAGGCAGTGGTCCTCTTCTCCTGTGAACCCTGGGGGGAAGAGGTAGAGAAATCAGAAGTAAACTCAAGGCTAGGAAGAAGGGAGGTGTGTGGGGAAGGTATTTTTAATATTTGAGTTTATTTCTCATGACTGAACTCTAATCTGATTGGTAATAAACTCAATTCATTTACCCAAGTAAAATTTACTTTTCCCATGACAGTACTGTTGAATGATCTCCCCCTGTCTTTTCCTCAACCCCTGAGTTTTTCATTGTATTTTCTCTCCCTTGTCCAGTTCAAGAGGGGAGAAAGTGTGGTGTCCAGTGAAGGTCAACCCACCACAAATTCAGAATGATGCTATTTTTTGTTAAAGATCTAACAGACATTTCCTTTTAGCACTAACAGAGAATTTAATTCAGAGAGGTTATCTACTGTAATTGCTCTATTACACTGCAACACAGTGTATTGAAATATTACATATTTTTACATCTTTATGACCTCTATAAACTCTAGCAAGTGTTCTCTGTGTGCCCTGTTTGGTGAGAAGGTTAACACTGTTTACTCCCAAAGCTGCAAGTGCTTGTACAAATGGAACATGGGGAGGTTACTCTGTCTGTAGAGGGTTCTGTCTCCCTGCTCCTGCCCCCCATCAATGCACAAGCTGAACAGGCCATGACTGGGAACCTCTAAAGGATGTTAAATAATGGCTGAGCAGCCTTGTGGATTTCCCCTCCAATTTTGTCATCAAACTCCTGGCATCACACACAAGAACCAGAGAGTGAGGGCTCTCTGATGATTTGCTGTCCCAGAACTCTCTCACAGGCCAACATTGAGAGCTGACTCTATCCTGCCATCAAACCTTCAGAGCAGGGTTGGCTGTTTGACAGCCTCTCTGATCACTTGGAGTGGAACAGAAGAGTTTTTGACAATGTTGAATACTCAGACACTTCTATTGTCCCATCACACTCTTTCATAAAAGTTAAAGGCTGTCTGTCCACAGTTCTCATGTTCCTGAGCTCTGTCTGAATGTGAGAGAGGGCAGTTCTCTCTTTTAACAATAGCTCTGTGTAAGATGATCACTAAAAGGCTTTAAACCTTTTAGGTATTAATATTAAGTGGATTTATATTGAATAGGTCTGTCTAATGAATCAGCTTATTGTATTCACTGACAAAGTCATCAGCATGAAGGAAATGCTGTTATCTGTGCAGCATTCTCTCACTTCTGTGGAGAGGAGCCCTTCTTAGCAGCCTTCTGTTCTCTTGATGTCGATTATAAATCATGAGTACTCTGACCTCTGCTGCATATTAGCACTAAGAACTTTCTAATGGTTAGCTCATAATTATGCTTCTTCTTTGTTTTCCTTTTATTCTTAGTTAAAAGATAACATTATTTCAGATCTTTTAATTCCCCAGGTAGTCTGTGAAGACTTTCATGTGGGAAAATTAATTTAGGGGAAAAAAAGGAAATTACATCTTTCTGGAGAGTCTTTCTCCTTCTAAACACTGTCATCTCCACTAAAGTATCTTTCAATGTGTATTATCTAACTGATTTGAGACCGTCTCATTTAATTTGCACTGACTCAAAAAAAGTAACAATAACTGATATTACAATAACTTGTAAGTCAGATATTGTCTGACTTTGTCTGATTTCTAGAAGCCAGTAGGTGCAGCTGAGGTCAGGTTCCTTTATTGGCAGGTCTGTCTCAAAGGCCATAAAGCCAATGAAAGTTTCACCCCCAGCACTGTTGGTACCAGGATTCCAACAGGATGTGTATTTCAAGAGTTTGGGATGTTCCCACAGCCACTCCCGATGATCATGTATTCAAGAAGGCTGATAATTTAATTTTGCTTTCTTCAAATATTATATCTTTCTCTGGAGTATCCACCACTATTCCTGTGCTCAGGAAGAGCATTATTATATACAAATAAAATATCCCTGGTTACCTTGGGTACAGACATTATCAAAACTGAAAAAGTATTGAATGTAGAGAACTAAACATCCCTCAGATGGGATAATTAAAGTTTCTTTACCAGTACTCAAATCAACCCAACAGATCTGCCCCCTTTAATCCATGAACCTGCTGAATTATTTTGAAAATTAAAGCAGAATCACTGCTTATTCAGACCTATATTCACACTGTGAACTGGGCTAGTGGAAAGATCTCTATTATAGAGAAATCCTGGATTATATAGTAAAAAAAACCAAAGTTGGTTCAGTATGTGTACAAGGCTGAGGAGCACAGGGATAGTTTCAGGGATGTTGCCTGGAGCAAGGGCAGGACAGGCAGTTTTTGTCCACAGTTTGTCAGATGGAGTTGACATACACATCCTGCCCTCCTGCCTCTCTTTTTGTGGCACAAATTATGCAGAAATAGTTTAAAACTGTATCCTAAAAAAAGACCTAAATAAGGGGCCTATGTACCTCCATCAGATTTGATTCCCATTTTCAGAGATGATTTTCAATTGACCTATGAAGCTGAAAACCAAGAGAATTCTTCATGTGAAAAAAATGACTGCATAAGGAAGCCAGTAACTATTTGATGAAAAAATGTGGAAATAATCTGCAGGAATATGTTTTGTTTAAAACATTCAGGCTCCAGTTCCATATTTTCTCTCCCCACACAGAGATATATCTAAACATCTAGTCACAAAAACTTCCAGACCTTCAAATCAGATCTTTTTCATACATAGAGAGAAAGATGAGATGATGGCGACTAGAACTGTGCTGAAATGGAATATTAATATTGGGGTTTTTTAGAAAAAAATGGAAGTAGGAAATCCATCTCCTGCTCAGGTTTAAAACCAGCTCTTAAAAAGATTTAAATCCTTGCAATCTCTTAAAGATCTATCTTCGTTTGTAGGAACACAGATCCTTCTGAAATATTTTAATGAAAACTTCAGACAGAAAGTAATATTTAACAAAATGGCCCCAAACCTGCTGCTGATGGCATGTACTTTCAGAACAGAAAAAAATTGGCAGAAACTCCACACCTAGCACAAATCAAGAGGAGATATTCAACCAAAAATCTCTCATACTGCAGTGAGTCACTTTACCTCAAGAAGTGACTTTTTCATCCTGGTAAAATGAGAGAAATCAGTCCCCATTTGAGACTAAGAAATCTTTTCCCATTAAATTTTCATCAAACAAGACAGATACTGCCAAAAAGTTTCACTTTTGACAGCTCAGCTTTTACTGTCCCTCTGATCTTCTCTCTTAATGCCAACCCCACAAGAAAAACCCAACACAGCATATTCTCCATCATCTCTGTTGACTGTAATTTCCAAGTAGCTTCACATGAACTCCTACAGTAATGAACAGTAATTAACACATTCTCTTAACTCATCTTAGAATTTAATGTTGAACTCAGGCAAGCAGCAAGGACTATTAACTTTTATGAGTGTATAATGACAGAACAAAATCTCCAAGTGTAAGTGACCTCCAAGACTTGTTTTGATTCCCAGACACTGAGAAATGAAACAACCTAGTGCATTATATCATGCAGGATATTTATTTGGGAAAATAAATCAGGTATGTTAATTAAAAGTAACACCCTAACTTCTATAAAATTTGGCCTCAACTGTTAACCAGTTTGTTTACTGTCAAGCTGATGAAAAAAATTTCTGACTTTCCCAAATCAGAATAAATCTCTTGGACTAATACCTTCAAACTTTGATATACACCTCATGTGATTTAATTTTTCTAGTTTTAAAAAGAAATAGATTATCTTAGGACAGAAAAACTTTTTAAACTTTTACTTTCTAATAATGAAGACACCAGAAATACCATTGTAAATTCCTCAAGTCAAAATAGAGAGCAATCATACCAAAAATCATTTGATCTTGAAACAGGGAGAAAATTGTTTCTCCTATTTGTTGAGGGTTAGTTTTGTGCTGTCATAGATCTCTGAATCAGTGTGGTGGGCTGACCTTGGATGGATGTCAGGTGCCCACCAAAGCCACTCTATCACTCCCCTTCCTCAACTGGACAGGAGGAGAAAAATGCCATGAGAACCTTGTGGGTTGAGTCAAGGACAGGGAGATCACTCCTCAATTATGACTGAAAAAACATGGAGCTGACTCAGTGATATTAATTTAATTTATTACCAGCTAAATCAGCACATGATAATAAGAAATTAAAAGCAAGAATCTTAAAACACCTCACTCCCACCCCTCTCTTCTTTCTGGGCTTTACTCCCAATTCCTCACCCTCCTCTCCAGCGCTGTTGAGCTGCTGGCTCCTCAGGTGCTGAGTGAAGCTGCTCCCCACAGGGGGGGCTGTCACTGAGATTTTCACCCTTGGTGATTTTCACCCTTATGGGCTGATTTTATCACATGAAAGTAAAACTAGGAAGTCAGATTTCATTTTCTTTCTTTTCGTTTGTTTGTTTTTTGAGTTTTGTTTCTATTTTACTTTTTTGGTTTTTGTCCTTTTTTTTTTTAACCATGTTAATTTTAGTTCATTTTATTGTTTCCCTTAATGTGATTTTCCATCTCATGCTAAGTGTCTCTGATGACATGAATTTCATGGGTTCTTTCCTGAGAATTTAATTTAGAATGATTATTTTTGCATTATAGATGCATTGTTAATGGTAATAAAGTGTGGTCTTTCTAGATCTTTTATGTTTCAACTGGTAATATCTGCTTAAGGGTTTATTGTGGAAAGGAAGTTTTTGCCCCTTTTATTCTGTCTTACCCCACAATTTTAGACATTATCTCTGAAAGAACAGCTGATTTGATTGAAAGGTGTTTTGTGCACTCTGGATTTTTAAATCCTTCACTTCTATGGCTACTTCCCACACAGCAATGTATCACACATTTTGCCAGATGGGATAAAAAAATCTCTGACCAGCACTTGTTATTGGTTTTGCTCCAGTTCAGGTGAAATTTCTTGAAGATAGAGGGAAATTTGCATGAGTAAGGACTAAATAAAATTAGGCAAGAGCCTGAGAGATTGACCTGTACTGAGACTGAAATAAATGTTCTTTAGCTTTCTCACTACCTTTATATAGCTCCTACTTTCTGCTGCACTGCTTCCCAGACACGACAATAATACTCTGGTATTACTGCTAGGCACTCATACATAACCTGTGCAGCTCCAAAACAATCTCATACCAAACCACATTATATCTTCTTTAATGTATTCCAGTCTTCTTCTGAGTAGGCAAAATCTCCTATTGGCGTTTACCAGGGCTCCTCCTATGTTTTATATTTTATTTGCTCACCCGTGTAACAGTGTAGTTATTTCTTGCTTGGACACATCTATGAATACTGAAGTAATTAGTTTATTCCTTGTAACTTTAGCAGGTAAAGTGCAGTCAGTAACAATCACATCATATCTGTTTCTCTAAAGTCCACTTATAAAGTGACAAACCTTCTGCAAAGAACAACTTCCATTGCCAACTCACATGCAAATGTACTTGGCTATAATTACTAGAGCAGTGTAAAATAGCTAATAGAAAGAAATTACTGCATGAAGCATAATTATACTTAACAAAATAACTTGAAGACTTAGTTTTCTCATTCATGAATGCATTGAAAATCACTTGTACTCCACCTTCTCAGGATTTTCTGGAAAATATCAAGTATGATCTTATGAAATTACATGAGAAATGGTATTTTTTTCCCTACACAGAAATCAGTTTTGGCCCCCAAATCATTTCATGGTCCTTGACCTCAAATGATTGCCCTGAACATGGATTTTTCCCATTAACTCTTTTACTGCAAATGGAAATATCACTCCCTTGCTGTCAGGCTGTTATTGCCAAGGGCTGTATCCTGGCTAGGGTTGCATGTAGGCAGCTACCGGTGAGGGGAAATTTGCAAGTATAATTCTGTTTTTTCACCACTCAAACCACTGAACACAATCCATCTAAGCAAAAAGAACTCTTGGAAAAGAGAGAAGAAGTGAAAAACATCTATGGAATAGTGTGAGGAGCCCTCCCCCTGAGGAGGAAGCAGCAGCACAGACAACCTGTAGAGAAAAGATTGCCCCCCTTTCCTGTTCCCCTGCACCTCACAGGGGAAGGCAGGTGGAGAAAGAGTTTAAGCCCCTGCAGAAGGGAGGGGTGGCTGTAAGGCCTTTTAGGATTTGATTTTATTTCTCGTTCCCTATCCTCATTTGACTGCTAATAAATGTTGCTAATTTCCCCAAACTGAGTCTGGTTTGCCTGTGACAGTAATTGATAAGTGATCTCTCCCTGCCCTTATCTCAGCGTTCCTTTCATTATATTTCCTCTCCCTTGTCCAGCTGAGGAGGGGAGTGGTAGAGAAGCATTGGTGGGCACCTGGCTTCCAGCCACCCTCACCAGGTTTTTTGAAAAGTGTGCTTTACAACACTATTCCACAGAACTAAGGTAAATAGCGAAGATCCTATAATTTGATATGGCTTTTTGTTGGTTTGGTATGGTTAAAAACAGTTTCTAAAAGATCCAAAAAGCACAGCCCCTCAGAAATATTTGAGAATTCTTTTATCTGCTACAATCATTATCACCATGTTCTATGAGTAAGCACTGATATTGGACTACTGGGAAATACTCTTTATGCCCCTATTCCAGCTGGGAAAAGAGCCCATGCCCTGGAGCAGGGCTGTGCCTCTCTGCTGCCTTGGCCACATGTTGGTGTTCAGCATTTAGTCACAGGCTTCTGGGAGAAATTTGTCACCTCTTTGAGGCCCAGGGTGTCTGCAGGTGCAGGAACTCACTCACACATCAGGACTGGAACTGTGCCACTCTGCAGGACATGTGTTTTGAGTTTCCAGATTCCAAATTTCTACAAGCAGATGGGCACTTGACAGTGGGTAATCTTGGCAGTGTAGTCTCAAAATCATTAATAAATTCCTTCCTGCTGGTAGGACCTGGAATGCTGGTGATTCCCTCAAGCTTCCTGCTCTCTCGTGGCACCTGTGTGTTTTGGACATTCATCTTTCAGTTTCTTCCAAAGTGTTGAAAATTCTTTCTGCCTGGCATTATGCAAGGACATGTAGATATTGATCCTGCTAGATTGTTTTTTACTTTAAGGGATTGAAAAAGGACTGGACTCCAAGTGCCTGATTCCAACTGTCCATTCCTACTGGTGCAGATAGAATAAGCAGGAGAGCTGACTGTGTAATTATGGATGTAAATTCTGAAATGTCTGCAAGCGACAGAATTTTTTTTCAATCTTGTACTCTCAAAACCTCCAGTTCATTTTTTGTCAGCAAAATGACTACAGAAAAACTGAGGGGAAAAAATCAAATCCTTGGAACTGCATACTTTTTGCTCAAGAAAATGATATTCAATCTTTGAACAGTGGTGTTGAAAGAATTCTCAAAGGAATTTTTGAGCAATTGTACATTTTAGGATCTGACACAATTACAGGAGACAGGCTACATTTTGAAAAGTGCATAAGGATTTACATCAAACTGCCTCGGCCCAGATGTTGATGCTCAGAGTGTGGCAAAGGCAGCTTTAGGGGTTGGAGAACAGGATTCATGGATCCTTTTCCCACATACCCCTGGCAGTGGCATGGTGTCACCTCATCCTCTAGCACAGCTGTTCCTCTTCCCCTCCTGGTCTGTCAATCTGCAGATTGTACAGGAGACCACCTTTAATTCACAGAGAATCTTCTGCTCAGTACAGCCCCAAATGCCTCTGTGGCTGGCATGCAAGTTGTTGGTTTCAAGGACAATCAGAGAGGAAACAAAATTAACTCAAAGACATTTATTGATTTAAAAAAAAAAAAAAAAAAGGAAAAAAACCCTCTCTTTATGTAATCTAACACTCTGGATGCTCTTTTGCCTCTCCAAAGTAATAGTTTTCAGCTGTAGGAAGGAAATTCATAATTATTTGAGCTTGGTACTGAAATAGAGAATGTCTGGTTCCAGGGATTGCTGCAAATAATTGCCCCTTCTTTGTCATTATTACAACCCAGTAGATGCCAATGTCTTAGCAGTAATAATGGCTCACAAGTGAGAGACTGAGCTCTTGGCAATCCTAAAAGTGTCTATCATATTTTCAGCCATGACCCTGATACAATAGTAAAATGTTAATAGTGTTAGGAATAATTAAATCCTTACCTTATTACATATGGACTCCTTTGAAAGCTCATTATTTATTTGGCAAGTACTTAGCATAACAAATTAATCTAAAGTGACACATCAGAATAAAGTAGGTAACTAAAAATGAAAACCAAAATCAAGATTAAAGAGGTAAGATCACGTGCATTTATATTAAACACTAGTAAAATATTTTGATAAATGGAGGAGCTTCAAATGGCTGTAGAGAACTAAAGAAAAGAGAAAAGATCACAGATAAAGATGGAGTGCATTGAGATTTTTCATGGGAGAAGGATACAATATCCAGGGAGTCTAGAGAACAGTTTTGTGAATGGCTGTTTGTTTAGGAAAGCTACGTGGGAACTTTTCTTTACCTTGCCAGATCTCCTAATTAGAGCTTTACAGCAACATTTTCCTGTGTGGTGATATTATCTTCTCTGAAGTGTGGCAAGGGGGCCAGGATGTCATCGTGGATCCTTCAGCCCAGTTCTGTCAGGAGTTTCAGGGGAAGCAGGGGAATGAGGCACAGTTGTCTCACAACAGGCAGCTGTGCAGTGTGATGGACAGAGAAGCACATCCTTGGGGAAGAGAGAAATGGGAAATCTGATTTGTGTGCCCAGCTCCGCTATCAGCATGAGCAAATTTGAGTGCTCCTGCAGCCAGTGGTGGTGGCAGCTTCTGGAAATGGGCTTGGGAATATTTACTGCATAAGGAAATTTTATGCTTCTTTTTTTTTCATTGGTTTTTCACTTTGTTTGGATCATAATTCAACAAAGCGTTTAAGCATTTCAAACAGATGAATGCTTCCACTGCATTAAAAATTAGGCATGTCCTTAAGAACTTTGCTAGTTCAAGGCCTTAATCATAAAATGGCATAAATAAGGCACTGCAGAGTTTGTGTGAATCAGCAAGATTTACCTCTTTGAATCCCCTGAACATCAGGGCACGGGTTCCACTCAAGGCCTTTGCCTTTATTATGAGATATAGTTCATTTCAGGGAAGCACAGAAACATAACTTCCTGCTCTGTAGCTCACATTGTATAGATCCATAAACCGGAGCTGCTCCTAAAAATGTAAGACAAGTAGCTGTACACATGCAGAATAATTTAGAAGGATGAAGAATCCTTAATCACTGTTAGGATTTTTAGATACTAAAAAAATATTCTATTTTTAGCTGAGGCATCAGAACTTGAGAGTACAAATAAGGAAACTTGCAATTTAAAGTAAATAAAAATAGCATGTGAGAGCATATAAACACAGAATAAAAAACTTGAAGGAATAACTTTAAACACCTCAACTAAAGGAATATTATCTAATAAGTACTAATTAGTTGTAGTAGACATGAGCCATTGTATTAATAAAGAAAACTAACAAAAGAGCACAACTTTATATGATGACTCAAAGCAAACCCTCTCAACAGAACAGCCACTTTCCTGTGAAATATAATTAAGAATTACAGGTATTTTATTTTTAAATAAAATTATTCAGCTACAAGTAATTTTGAAGAGAATTTTATTCTTTAGGAAGAAAGTAAGAAAAATATCCACATAACAGTTGCACACCATCAAATGGACTTTGGGTTTGCAGCAGTTGTAAGGGTAAATTAGTGATGCTGGCATTCTAAAATGAAGAATTTCAGACTTGTATTTCAAAGTTTAATTTGTCTGCTGTCAAAACCAAGATGCACGAGAATTTTCTTGTCCCTGCCAGAATGCAAAATGATACAGCTGCATAAAAGCACTGCATATGGAAGCAACAGATATTTTGTTTTCCATCAGCGTCGTGTGTGATGTTCTGAGGTATTTTCAATGCGTGTGTTACTATGCAAATCTGATACTTGTAAAGTAAAATTCATACAAAATATCCAAATTACCAGTAACTCAGCAGTTAAATAGAAAAAAAAAACCAAAAACAAAAACAAAAAACTCACTGACCTGTAGATAAAATTAAATGTTATGATAAATTGTGACAATGAATTTTGAAGAATAAGCAGAATAGAGTATTTGCAGCAGTCAGAGACCCATACATTTCATGCAGTTTTGTTTTAGTTTACCTTTGAGCTGCCCATGACAAAATGAGTGCAAGATTGTGAGCAGAATGACAAAGCACTGAGAATATGACTGAATCCATAAGAATTACATTTGATGGAACCCAGTAAATGTACCCTTTATTGGCCACTAGGAAGCTGGAAGAAATCTAATGAATATCCTGACCCTATTCCAGACGAATGTGAGCCTGGATTAAACGCATATATGCTACAGCAGATTTTAAAATATGTTTTGTTTAGTCTGTAATTCCTTTTCTTTATGTCAGAGTCAGGTAATAAACTACCTCTGTTGGAGCTCTGGGAATCCAGTTTTCTGGCCCTGTCATTTTTCAAGACACCAACATCCATTACCAGTTCCAACTGTAAAATGTAATGGACGTGCTCAGTAGCCAGCATGGTTTTCTGCTGTTTGCTATGGCTTATGTTAGGCAAGCTGAAAAGATAATCCTGCTTTCTGCTTGTTGCATGCAATCACTCTATATCATCCTGCAGGGACAGAGGAAGCTCCTGGAGTTGGAGGAATCTCTGCTTCATCATTTCTATGAGTACTGTTTTCATAAGTTATATGGCTGGTATGATAGTTACTAGAGAAATTAAATGCTATAAACCACTTTCAGTATGGGACCTTAGGGTGGCATTAAAGAAATAATTGTAGTAGCCAGTTTTGAAATCCATAGTCATAATAATCAAAATTTTTGTTTTAATGCTTGTAATATTTTAGTAGTGTCAAATGCAGAACCATTGCAAAGTACATGTGTTTTGCATATTTAGTTAATAAGGCATAACTTAAACTTTCCTTTAACATTATAAAAAAAAAAACCATGGGAAAGACATGGATAGAAAATCCTACAAAATCCTGCCATTACATCTTTATTTAGTATGCAATCACATAAAGAATAACCCCACTGGGAATGATCATGTCCCACACAGACAATGAGAGAACAGTGAAATCACAGTAATGGTGTACCTAGCTCCATATTAACTGTTTATATGTTGGGTTTTTTTATGAGGTCAATCAGTTGGGCTGAGAATTCAGGGAGCCAATGAAAAAGCAAAATTAAACAAAAAATTGAATGATAAAGAAAAAATAATATGCCAAAGGAAGAGGTGCAACCAAGGAGGGATAAGTGAGGCTTCAGATAAGTCAGTTTTTATCTGAACATTTGCGATAGGAAGAGCTGCATTTCTCCATTGATCTTTGTGCAATCCATTTCCTGACATCTGTGAGGATTCTCTGTGGAAAGTGTGTAATTCTAGTTTGTGTCATTCTATGGGACTGCTCCCTGTGACCTGAAGAGCGACATTCTGTATTTCTTCTTCAGTTCTGACTTTCTCATCCACACATCCTCATTGCTATAAAACTTACTTGGGATTTACTTGGGTTCCAGTCAGAGCTGTGCCATCACTGCAGCCCGTTTGGATTCTCCTGGAGATGCCAATCCTCTGAAATTTCTTGGCAGACAGAGCTGGTTGGATTTTGGCTTGATTTGATTTCATGTTAATTTAACAAAGATAAATGCTACCCCTGTAGTGGATTCTAGGAAGAGTTTCCAGCAAACTGCAGCTCCTTTTCAAGGGCAGGTTGCAAAGGGAACCAGTACAGTACATTTTGTAAAAAATGCCACATTGGCTAAAATCCTTTGTGTCTCTGAGGAAGAGTCACACAGCAATAAAAGCAATTTTAAACTGCTTCAATACCATGCCTTTATTGTGAGCTTCTGGAAGAGATGGAAGCATGCTGGCCAGAGGGTGGAAACACTGCTGGCCCCAGCCATGGGGGCAGAGGGTGCTCCGAGCTCAGCTGGATCCAGCAGCAATAGTGAATGCATCCAGACAGTCTGCTGTAAAATGAGATTTCACATATTTTACTACTGAATACTGTGTACCACATGCAAACACATGCAAGATGTCATTTATGCTGCATTTTTTATAGCTTTTGGTGGCTTTTCCTGGTACTTGGAAGTCTAGACTGTCAGGTGTCCATGGAATGCCCAGCAGTCACAGGCAGTAAATCACACAATGTCAGGATGCATCAGACATCATGAACAACGACCTGGACTTTTGGAAAAGAACTCTGCTCATGCATAATTTCTCTTGCTGCAGCCACAGAGTCCCCAATAAGTGTAAAATCTTCCAAATCCCTTCTTAATACAGAGTGGAAAGCTGCTCTTTTCTCCACTGCAGAAAGTTTCATGGTGCTTTTTTGCAGCTGTTTAGAATTACTCACTGGGTTGGATAGACAGGCCACAGAACAGTTCTGTTTTGAATTCAGTTCTGTTTTGAAATGTTTAATTTCAGTGTCAAAAAACTGCAGAAATGTGTGTGGTCTGTTGACAGATGCCATAGAGGAATTAGGAACCACTTTTGTTGAGGTGTAATTCATAACATTTAAACAAATTGGCATGTTTTTTAGGACTTTACCATATGTTCCATTCATTCCAGAAAGAGTCCTGTCAGTCCCTCAGAGGTGTGACATACATATTTTGGGATGATTTTGGCTATCTTTCCTATTTAGGCCCTGCCACTGATGGTCATATATTGGAGACAGAAATACCTGAAAAATCAAACACACCTACACTATTTTCAAACCTGTGTTTAAAAAAATGTGACTTGTCCAACAGGTTTCTGAGAGGAGTGCAGGAGAGCATGCCATCTTTGCTATGTCCCAGCTTCTAGGCTGTGCTGAGAATTCCTTTCACTCAAGGCTGATAATGTGAAATAAAGACATCACTGATACGTGAGGCCTCTCTATCAAGCTTGACTGTAACTGGAATCTGTTCAACCTAAAATGTATTACTTAGCCAGGAGAGGTAAGATTTAATCACTAGTAACAGCACTGTCTGTTTTTCTTCATAAATTCCCTCCTATTAAGGAATAAGCTGATTTAGAACATAATATTCTTCCTTCTCATGTGGCATTTTCTTGTGTGATGTAAAAGTTCATTTTGTTTCTTGGCCTTAGCACAATTATTTCCTGATGGAAACTCTAGAAGCATTTTTACATCTTTCTTGAGAGTATTGGGGATTCTAAATTAAATTTTCTTGTAATTGCCAGAACTGTACAGGACCCAGAATTCAATGTAAGATGCTTTGCTAATTTTCATCTTTTACTTTGGTCACATTCAAAAGTATTTTGCTATTACCAGCCACTGCTGCCTCCCTGACCTTTGAACTTTTAAGTAAAACTTGGAACAATAGCAGCAAATGGGATGTAAATGTGTCAGTCTGGAGGTTCTCTACTGCACTTTTGAGAGGATCCAGAGCCCCAGTGCCAGCTCTGTGCTGTTCCAGACAACACAATTATTACCTGTGCTTGCAGAGGTGCTTTGGATTCTTGGCCTCTGGGTGGTAAAGGAGAATATCTGTACAGATATACACCTATTTTCTGTGAAGAGCAGAGAAAATCTCTCAGAATTATGGTTTCCTGTCTTGGTTTGTTCAGTTCTTTGGTGTGTTTTTTTTTTTTTTTTTTTTTTTTTTTTTTTTTTTTTTTTTNTTTTTGTTTTTGTTTTTGGGGTTTTTATCCCTCTCATCAATTGCCCTCTCTCCACAGGAAAAGTAATAATCATTAAAAGTAGACAGGAGAAATGCAGCAGAAAGGATAAATGAATTATGCAACCTAGAGAAAGTGAAATCATAACAGCATGTCAAGAAGATGGTCTGTTCTGCACCCTCCCTGTTTTGGAGACAGACATAAGCTCTCTGCATGTGCTGTTGACTTCAACAGTGGTAAAAGATACTCTTCAGGTTTTAAAATGAGGGAAGATGGGGTAATTTCTTATTCAACAGTGATGATATTTCACTTCCTGCTTACAGGACATTCATCACATTGGTCTGGGTTTTCAGATATGTGATTTTAATTCTAAATCTGAGTGGTTGCAAGGCTAAATGCAGAGTGTTCAATGGCAGTATACTATTGCTCTTTTTTCATCATTGTATCTTATATGCATCATTTTAAACTAGTTGTACATGGCAATCATTTCTCACAGATAAAGGATTTTACTCCTGACTACTTTGAAGGGTTTGTATGAAGCTAAAATCCCCTTCAAACAAGAGGGACGTAGAAAAAGCTCTTAGAAAATAGTTAATAACATATCCCAGATAGTGTGTGATTTGGTATCAGATTACAGTGAATCTATATAACAATAAATTGAAAAAAACATGTAGAATTACAGTGCTTTTCATTGTGCATTTGCTTAGCTGTGTTATTGTCTTTGTGTCCTGTCTATTCCTCCTACTCTTCCTTCCTTCTGCTCTTCTGATTGGTTAGGTTTATTGTGATTTTTTTTTTTTTGTGATGGATAAAATAATGGCTTAGAAGCTGTAATTAATACTTTGTCAGTCACTTGCCCTATTGCTCACTCAGAGGAGGAGGAATTTTCAGATAATTGTTTAACAGCTAAGTCTGAGGTATATCTGAACTGTGGTTTAGTACAGACCAGTATTAGAGCTTGCTGACTTCTAATTGATTAGTAAATTACTTCATTGATGCTCTAATGGTTGAATGAACTCAAGGTCTGCACTTCCTTAATGAATGAAGGCATGGGTTTTATCCCATGGAACATTTAACTTCTGGCTGATACTACAACTGAAAATCTAAGCCAGAGAGTGTTATAAAGCATTTCTTTAGTAAAGTATAGGAATAAATAAGCATTTTTAAGTGTTCTTTTATTTTAAGCTGCCTATCATTTTCCCCTTTATGTGCCCATGGCTTGGTGGAAGATATGAGTCATCAGGGGGAGTAATGAGAGCAAAAATTTGATTAATAATTTTGCAAAGGTGATGCGTGACAGAAGGAGCTGTATCAACCAGGGCTTAGGAAGGGCAGGCTTACAGGAAATAAAACTTGTCAGAAATATGGGTTAAGGCTTAATGGTGGAGGATTCATTTGTCAGGAAAAAATGTAGGCAGTAATCAGAAAAAATTAAATCTGTGCACCTGTATATTTGCAGGTTTTAGTTGGTATGCTTAAAGCATGCAGCTTAGTGGATAATTACAGTGATGTAGTCTGTGATTCTGTGAGGAGATCAGATGGGTAAAGCAACTGGTAAGAAGGATTTTTTAGTATTTACTGAAATAGTCAATAATAATGTCTGTGAAAACAGTTCCCAGACTAAGTTTTTATAGTCAGGAACTTCTCTCTGATATCTAAATAAAATTGACTTTTTCTCACTGTGAGCTTGTGCTTAATTAGAGTGTGCAATCTGACCACTAATCTAATCAATTTAGCATGATCAGCAACTTTATTCCTGGCACAGAGAGACAGAACTATTCCTGGCAAATTTTTCACCAAACAACCTAAAGTTCCATAAAGCCCATCTTGCATCACGGATCTTTAGAGCTGTGAATCTCAGCTGTTCTGGAAGCTGCCACTGATGGACAGTTCTCCATGAAATAAGCAGGCTTTAGAATTAGCAGCTGCAGGCAAGGTAAATGAAAATGACAGAGTGAAGACTGCAAAGGTCCTTTTAAAGTGTTTATTCAGTTATTTTTTCAACAGATCTTCCAGCTTTATTTCACAGGTCAGTTCATCTCCCTAGAAGAGAGCAGCCCTGTCAAACAGAGCTGGGATTCACCTGTTAGCCTTGGGTTTGTTATAGCTCTCTGTGGCAATAACCATTACAGCTGGGGTTGTAAAACTTCCTGTTATATCTCCTCTCATCCACATACTCATAAATTCCATTTTGAGCTGATAATTTACCTACCTGCTCTCTGTCCTTTTCAGTGCACATTTTGAATACAGTGCTCCTGGTGGTCACTGAGATGTGCATGATATATTTTTCCTTAAAAGAAACTGGAAGCATGACAGTAACTTAATCTTTGACATGATCAACTTTGCATGAAGATGAAAACTAGTGGACAGGGGTCAGGACATTGGAGCATGAAAGATTTCTGTGTATGGGCTATGACAACCTGGAGAAACACATCTAGGAGGTGAGGAATTGCCCCTTGTCATCTTTGTGAAACGTTCAGTTAAAATAAAGTCTTCCTTGCTTTTCTCTGTCCTCATTGTTTATAGGACACTGCAAAATGTGTGGAAAACTCAGCTTCTCACAGCTTGAATTTTGATTTGTTTAATTACAAAATCATTATTAATATGGTTGTGTAACAAAATATTCAAGGCATTATATCTTGTGAGGCAAATTGATTTTGTTTTTCAGTAGTACAGATGCAAAACTGTGGGTTTCTTTATGAACACCTCATTGTATTTAAAATATGTAATTTGAAACACTAAAAGGAGTTTGCTTTTCAGACGCTTGGCATGACTATGTACATTATAAAAAGTAGATACATTGCCTTCTAAAAACAAGGTTTTATGCTAAAGTTAGTGTGTCTGATATGATGGACAAGTTCCTCTGGTTGAAAGTTAAAAGGTTCATTGTGGAAAATTCACCTGGAAAGGGTTACCAGATTCTATCACTTAAACTGATATCCTTAAATGTGAGGTTTTTTTGCTCCTTTGTTAAAGAAAGTTAGGCAGGGATGTGAGTGTTGAGCAGCATTCCTCAGCATGAGGAAGAACATTCTCACAGACCCTCACCAACCCCAGGGACAGCACAAATTCCTCCTGCTGGTGTGTTATCAGCCAAGACAGACACAGTATAGCAGGAAGATCAGAGTTTGTCCTGTCACAGACTATGGCAGACAAGCAAAGAGCTGAGCAATTGGAACCCCTGGACATCCTTGATTGCATCATTTGCTCCACCTGAAAACACTTCATTCCCCACTGGGCTCCAATCTGGCCCAGCTGACAGCTGTTCCCTGGGTATATAAAGTAGTTTTACCAGTTTCAGAGTTAGGTACACTGACATTTTCTTCTCATTCTTCTAGAGGCTTTCTGAGTAGTTAAGGTTAGTACATAATCACTAAGGCTTATTTATGTAGTAGCTCCCTGATATTGTACTACAAAGAGAAGGGACCTGGGTCTATGTGTTTAACTGCCTACCTTTGAATGACTTAAAAAAATGATAATAGTAACAAAAATCCTGAAACAAAGTAGTTTTGCTGGATCTCTTTTAAGGTAGTGTGTACCAGATTAACCATTACAGTCCATAGTCATTTAAGTATATGTGTTGTGCAGGACAAAAACCCTGATAGTTTTTTAAAGCAAAAATATTACTTTATTGAAATGCTTTGGGGTTTGTATTTATAAAGTACAAACTTGAGAGTTCCTGAAGGGATTATTTTTTCTAACTATGCTGGGATGATGTTTTAAGAAGTAGTGAAATGTCCAGAACTCGAGTTGGTGCTGCATGCACCCAGATAAGTGCAATTGTTGCTGACTGGTACACATGGCTTATCTGTATAATTTTCCCTGAAGCTGAATACTGAGCCTTAGTACTTCAGAGACAAACTTGAACAGTTTAAACACATGTATTGCATAGCTGTGAAAACAGAACAGAGCTCTGTGATGAATGTTCATTTTTGTAATGTGCAGTTCCTGTGTGTGTTGGCAAAGTACTTGTTGATGATTTCACAACACATTCCAAGGCCATTGCTGCTGCAAATTATTCTGTCAGGGTTTTTTTATATTTCAGTACTTGAATCATGCTTCCTTTCTTCTTGAAGCTGTAACTACTCTTATGCCTGACTACCATTTCTAATGAATGGATTCGGTATGCTCTGATCTTTAATCTTGGTGCTTTTCTGTAGAATTTTGATTTGGAGTAATTAAGTAGTAATTTGAAAGAAATAAATTCAATTACTGCATTATAATTTCACTTTTTTTCATATGGCATATGCTATATGTATTACAAGTGAAATACCTTTGTAAAAGAGCTATTGCTCCTATTTTGTAGCCATGGAATCTTAAAAGCCTTTGTTAAGTAGCTTCCTGTAATCTAATATATAGTGGCACAGGATTATATTTTGCATTCTTGCCATTTTTATTGTATATTACTGCAGGAATTAATTTCTGTAGAACATGTACTTGGGCTACTTAATTTTTTATTATTTTTAAGGCAATGTGTCAAGATTCTCAGGAATACATAATAATTTACATCATTAAGAGATTTTTGTTAAAATAGCAAGGTGGGAAGCAGAGGTTGGAAAACTGTGAATAAAAGTAGTGAAGTAGGTGGTTTGTAGACTGAAATACTGAAAGACATAACTTAGGTCAAATAATTTCCTTGTGTTACTTCTTAATTGAAGTTTTATATGAGCAAATAACTGTACTGAGCTTGTAAAAATGGAGATTGTGTGAATGAATGGGTTCTTCTCTAGAGAGTGTTTATTGAAGTTAATTTGTTTGTATTCTTCCTGCTGTAGAGAAATTAGTGTGAATGGAACTGGTAAATTTCTGCTTTTGACATGCTTTTGAACAAGAGGTGGCCCTATTCGCCACAGAAGTTGTAGATATGTAGTAAATTTCCAACAGAAGATGATGGATAAGAAGCCAGATGTGTTTGCAACTTTATTGTTTTTCTGTAAGTACTTTGTTACACCAATAATCATCTACATTTTGAATTGCTTCTGATTTATTTAAAAAGATATTTTGGAAACTTACAAAAATGGGGAAGTGTTACCTCGGTTTAACTCCTGCAAGTTACTTTAATTTGTTGTTCCTGTCCTAGGTTTTGAAGAGATTAAGGATAGTTTGTCTTGGAATTAGTTGAACATACTGGACAGAAGTTAGGAATCAATGCCAGTTGCATTCCTCTGCTGAAGTTAATGGGAACTGGCATACACTTAAAAGCATAAACTGGACAGAGGGAGGAAGGAGCAGTTTTGGATAGGAGTGGGGAATTGACTGGGGACTCTGACCCAGGGCTAGTTCAGAATCTGTCCAGTGAACTTCAGCAGATTTGTTGTGGATGTGCTAACCATGAGATGCTGGTGTTGTGTGGAGGATAGGCCTGCTTCCTTATGGTATAAATTTGTTTAAATATTATGCCTCTTAGCTGTGGACCATTAGTCTTCCCCAAATCGTGGTAGTGCTTAAAAAATATGTAAAAAAACTGAGTCTGGTTACCTAGCCTGAGTTACCAAATCTGACTTTGTTTCCCGGTCAATTCTCTTCCTCATTTGCACTAAATATAGCAAATTCAAATTCTTTACAAACTTTAGCATAGTATTTTCTAAAAATACTTCCCTTGCAAAAGATGGTTTCCACGGGCTGTGCACCTGCTGGTGTACAATGGTGCTGGGAGTGCCACAGAGCTCTGTAACAGGGAGTGGCTCTGCTCTGCACGAGGTGAACTCATCTCCTTCCCAGGCTGGGCTGGACCAGTCCTGCACCTCCAGCTGGCTTGGAATGAGCTGCACATCTCTGATATCAGACTTCCAGCCTTTGCAAGGCAGAGCTGAGGAGAGAGGGAAGGCAGCTTATCCCACACAGCTGCCAGCTTGATTCAAAGGGAAATACTGCAACAAGGCTTTGTTGATGACTGTGCCATGAATCTAATGTTCCCCTGTGTTTTCCCTCTGCTTTGTGTTAGTTGTTATTCAGACAGCCAGACTCAACACTTCCCTAGATAAAAACTATTGTTCTGTGTATGTAGTATTTTGAAAATGGGGTTTTGCATTGTAGTTATACTTTGAAATGATGCTGTTTGCAGATTGAGTTTATATTCATTTTAAAGGTTTAAATCTGAAGAACCATCTGCTCACAAAAAAAAAAGCCAATGAAATTACATTTCTCCTTTGTACTCTATCAATCAGCTATCTAAACACTCAAGTGGGTGAAGGGGGGGAAAACTACTTTGAACACATTTTGTGCATTCCTTTATGTATTAGGAGTGTTAATATTGCAAAAAAAAATCTAGTTGGAGCATAGTCTAAGACATTGGCTATATATGGTATTTTAGTATGATTTCTCCCCAAACTGTGGACAAATTAATTGGTAGGAAAAAGAAAATAGAACAAAATCCAACCCTAATTTTTTCTTTATCTTAGAAGTGAAATAATATTGGGTGGGATATTTTTTATTTGGTTGACTATATTTGCAAAGATAAAAGTATAAATTATTTTCTTCCTCCCACTTCTCCCTTTCCAAGTTCTCATTTAGATAGTTACAGGTTTTGAATAAATTTCACTCTAAACTTCTATATTCCAAGGACATAAATGCAAGGATACTGGCAAAGGGTGATAAATATTATGTAAAGCTTGAGTATTCAAAAGGTTAAGCATAAACAGGTATTCAGTGTTACAGGTTGGATCCATATTCATGTTTCCACTAAATGCTTCTTTGAAAGTGAAATGAGAAATTAAAGAATACATATATTGCCTGTTTGCTCTCTTGCAATAGCAGCTTAAATGCTTGCTGCTGGAAAAATTTAAAAAGTATTTTCAATATTTATAATATTGTCCCCCACCCTCAAGTGTAGAAGACTCAAACCTCTAGGCACAGTTTGTGGTTATTGGGATGGGGCTGGCCCAGCCTCATCCCCAGTGGGTGCAGCTGTGAGAAGCAGGTGAGCAGCACTGACAGCAATGAGCCGGGGAGTGCCCAGGGGCACTGAGCAACCACCAAAGGGAACAGAGGCACACAGGGGCAGGGCATGAACATGAGGGGTGTGAAAGGGTGGGTAAAGAACAAGAAGGGCAGATACCTGAAGCCTTCTGGAGTGGAATGGTGTTACTCTGTATGAGCAGATGCCTGGAGCCTTCTGAAGAGGGATGCTGTTATTCTGTATGGGCTGAAGCTTTCTGAAACTTCATGGGGATACTCTGTGTATTGTTGCTGTCTCAGCTGTGACATGTGCTGCAACAGAAATGATTTAAATGGTTTTGTGGGCTTTTTTGCCCCTGTTAATTCTAAATCTCACCTTCAGAGTATTTGGACTTGGCTGGAAAACTTTGGACAGGAAAATGCAGGGTGTTTGTTTTTAAAGCAGTTTTTTCCTTTTTACTTTTTTAATGTTAAATTTCTGCTAGCTCTTGTCACATCATCCTGTTAGATTCTGCTCCAAGCAGTTTGGATTTAAACTGTACTGTAAATCCAAGTTGCTGTTGTACTATCCTATTGTTGATGATTTGATAATGGGTGTAATGGATTATTTAGTGTGTGTATACAAAAAAGAGTGGAAATGAGATAAGGGAATGTGTGTTGCCTCTAACTGTTTTGAGTGGTTTTTTTTCTACTCCTTTTATGCTGATGTGTGATTTGATGGAGTGCTAAGCTATGCACAGATTAAGGTTCACAGGCAGAATTGATCTCTATTAGAAATCTGTTCTGATCTTTCCTACATGCCTTATCAGAAAGGATTTGCCTTAAACCCAAATATCAAGAAATGAAACTCAAGGAAACTGGCCTTCATGGCAGAGGCACAGAATGTATTGAGAGCAGCCCAAAGGTGCAGGAATTTGGGGTGCTGCTGGATGAGAGGCTGGACATAGCCCAGCTATGTGTCCTGGCAGCCCAGAAAGCCAAATTTGTCTCAGGCTGCCTCAAAAAGAGTGAACAGAAGGTCAAGGGAGGAGATTTTCCCCCTTAACTCTGCTCTTGAGACACCCCACCCAGGGTCCCCAACATAAGGAAAGGGCCTGGCTGAAACAATTCAGAGGAAACCACAAAGATGATCAATGGGCCAGGGAACATCATGTATGAAGGCAGACTGAGAGAGTTGGGGTTGTTCAGCCTGGAGAAGGCTCCAAGGAGACTTCATAGCATCTTCCAGTACCTAAAGGGGCACCAAGAGAGCTGAAGGGGGACATTTTACAAGGGAAGGGAGTGATAAACAAGGGGGAATGGCTTCGAACTGAAAGAATGTAGGTTTAGTTTGGGAAGAAGCCTTTTTTATTGTAAGGGTGATGAGGCATTGGAATGGGTTGCCTGGAGAAATTGTAGAGATAGGGTAGAGACACACAATCTATGTCATGCACCAGCAAAGCTGAGCAGCTCACCAATAATAAGGTGAGCTGAGGTGGTGTTAATTTTCTTTAGAAAAGGTTCAGAACAATAAAGGGAAATGTCCTCATTCCAGTTTCCTTATTTAAATAAGGGT
Source organism: Peucedramus taeniatus (assembly GCA_013400575.1). Lineage (NCBI taxonomy): Eukaryota > Metazoa > Chordata > Aves > Passeriformes > Fringillidae > Peucedramus > Peucedramus taeniatus. The sequence continues at coordinate 50,170 of WBNO01030501.1, forward strand.
ATGCTAGCTCAAATTACATGTCTGTGAGGCCTCATCAGAGTTAAAGACAAATTAGGTGCCCTGCAATGCGTGTTCAAGGATGGTTTAGGACTATCAGCAATCTCACTGAGCCTGATGAATATTTGCTGTTGACTCCAGGGGGAGTAAGAGAAGGGTTCTGTGTAATTTATACTGAGAGTCTTAATGGGGAAACTTCCTTTCATCCCGGTGCAATTACATTGATCCAGGAATTTTATTGTAGCATCCAGTCTTTATTGATGACCCCAGCTAAGATTTTTTTTAGTGCATTTTGACTTAAAAATGTCATTTTATGGAATCTATAATGTCTCCACTATTTTGCTCCCCTGCAAATGATCTGGAGGATTAGAGAAATCAATTGCAGTGACCTTTTTGCCCTGTGGTTCTCATCTGCTTAGTACAATTGTATTTAGAAAGAAGACCTGCTACATATTTAGAAATTGAAATAGTGTTGTGTGTCTATTTTTTCATGAGATGTACTCTCATTCATCTTTATGCAATCTCTGATGGATTTAATGGCTATGGTAGCCTTTATTTATTTATTTATACCTACAGATCCATCATAACAGTAATGTCTCAAACAAACCTTTCTATTCTGATTTGTTTGTAGGGTGCTATTGCTTTACTGGGCTTATGAACTGACCATGTAACAACATAGGGAAATTGTGGCTTGTTAATAAGCAATTTTCTTCTAAGCACAGATGTATTTTAAAGCAGACTTTGTCCAAGGGAGCAACTTTAAAGCATTTTTCAAGTTCAAGTGTTATGTGGAAAGGAATTTTGGAATATTGTTCCGTTTTACAGGATATCAACTTTAATCTATTAGGCTGGCTAATGGCATAACACTGGTATCTGCATGAGATGTGTATTCTGGTCTTGTTAACAAATTGTTTAATCATTGAAAACTTAATTTGACGTGTTAAATATTGCATCGTACATCTTTAAAATAATCCTTTTAAGTTGAAAGCAAAAATGTTTTGTGTTGCATGAATCAAGAGTTTTAGTGCATATACATATATCTACAATATAATTTCCTCGCATTTGCAGTTTTGACTGGAGAAGAATGGGTTCAGAGATTAAATTTGCAAGTGTAATATGATGCTCTTGGATAGAAACAAATCAATCTACCTCTGGCAATATAGTCACCAGATAATAATGTATTTTTTTCCTCCCACTTATTTAAATTTATCATAGTAGTTGAAAATATTAGATGATGCTGTCATTTTAATGCCCCACCTGACCTTCCACCCTTCCTGAGACAGGACAGCCATTTGATTTTTTTTAATGAGCATGTTGAAGGAATAACACCTTTGGGAGGAGCAACTTGCAGGACAAGTAGAGGGTAGCATAGAGTAGACAGAATGGTGTTTGTTGTCCAAAATAATGTTAAGTGATACAAGAAGAAACCAAATTCAAATTTCAATTAAATTGAATTAATTGAAATTGTTTATTTGCGTGCCAGATATCCCACTGAACATTTGGAAGCTGTGGTAAATGTGGCCCATTATGAGCCAATGATTTAAAACAGTTGGATGCTTGTCTGCTAGCTGACATATTTCTTTTGGGAGAGGACTCTGTACTATGGAATTTGTTCTTCAGGTCTCATCTGTTAACAAGAGAAATTCTAACAGTGTCATGACCTCAAAACCAAAAAAAAAAAAACCAGAGTGCAGCTGCCAGTGGCTCCTGGATGCTCAGAAATGGAAGTCCCCTTAATATTATGACAATCCTGCTATGATTGAACTCTCAATTCTATATTGTCACACTGGTTTTCTTTAACAGAGATAAGGCCTTTGATCCACTGTATAGAGTAAAATATCTCCTGGAGATGAGTTTAATTATGTTTATATAAAATACAGTTCAACAGCTGTGGTGAAGCTTTTTAGGACTGCCACATGTTAATGTTCCCAGGCCACCTCCTCATATGGAAGAGCCAACTTCCAGTTGGAGTTATTATATTCCAAATGCTTACTTAGCATAAAATCCACCCATTTGAAGAATTGCTTGGGTGTGACAGATGGCATATTCTGTAATATGTAAAAGCAGTTTGGGACAGAATTAATTAATTAATTTTAAAAACCCCACCTTTTCATCTTTCAAGTGTTTGGCAGATTTTTTCTTTTGTCTGCTTTTTTGTCCTTCAGAATTTTTAAGGTTTTAACACAGTTCTCTGTATTTCTTTTCCTTCTTGAATAAAAATGTTAATCCTTGCCATTTGCTGTTTTTTTTCCTCTTATTGTTGAGGGCTGTTGTTTGGCTTTTTTTTTTTTTACTTAGGTTGTGGACAAACTGAAGAGTTTATTGGGCTGTATCTAACTTCTCCACCAAATTAAACACACCAGACTTGAGAGTACGGAAGCAAAACTTTAAAACTAAATGAAAAATGAGGGCTGGTTTTGGCTTGACTGGTTCATGTATCTTGTTAAACTAGCTGAGCATACAAGCTATGGGGCAGAAGGGCCACTTTGGTGTGGAAAGGCATTCAAGATGCTCTCCTTCTCTAATGGGAAATAGAAGGAAAAGTAATTTATTGCTTGTGGAACATGGCAAAACTTACTGTGAAAGAGAAATGCTCTAATGGATTAAATTGTGGCTAAACTCAGCATTCATAGTTTGAGCTTTGACTTCCAAGTTTATATTATATATGAAGGAGATGAGATTCAGTGATATTTTTTCAAAATAAGCAGTTAGTCTAAGCAAATAAGACAGACAAGATTAGAAACTAGAACTCATATTTCATTAGAGTATCACAGCTATAGTAACACTATCTTTGAAAGTATTCAGACTTCTGTTTATTTGAAGATGCATTTGATTTGCTTGTGCAACTAACACTTATCCAGGGAGGTTTTTTTGATGGTACATAATCCTGGACAATGTCACCTAAAAACTCAGCTCACTTGTTTATTTTTGACACTTAGACCCTCCTGCAAAGCTTTGTGTCATACTGAGGTCTCTGGTCACAAAGTATGTCCAGCACACACTTCCATGAAGTTAAAGTCTGTCTTTAGGCTTGGATTTGCCCAGTTACTCTGTAAGGCATGGGGGATATTTCAGTGTATTATTTGTAGCTGCTCTGTTGCTAAACTGTGGGTTGCCAAATCTCAGTAAATAATTGTGAGTGTTCAATGAAATTGCAGTTCCAACATTAGACTCTTAAACAGGCATATATATCTGCCATACCTTATAATAAGATGCTATTTGAAGTGTTTAATCTGTGATTAGGAGATATTAATAATAAATAGTATCTCCCAATAGGGTACACAGGTCATTAATTACATGAGCTGTGGCTGTAGCTTATTCTCATAAATCACTAACTTCTACAGCCTTTCTTTCAAATGCATATGTAGTGTGCTATTTATAAAAGAAACAAGAATACTTAAAACATCTGTTAATCATCTAACCACTTAAAAATAAACACTTAATCCAAAAGAAGCCTGATAAATCTTCCTTCAATGTATTGTTCGTTATACCATTATGATTTCATGTTTTCTGTAACACCTCTTGCTGAAAGCTCTAGAGAAGTGTTGCATGATTTGACTCTGCCTATTACAGACCTGGGAATATAATGACTGAGATCACTTTTTGTTTTTGGAGAGTGTTTTGCTGTGGTTTTTTTTTTTGGTTTTTTGGTTTTTTTGGTTTTTGTTTTTTTTTTTTTTTTTTTTTTCTCATTTTTATTGGCAGTGGAATGTACTTCTAGAATTGAAATGCCTTTAAGGAGGATATCTTTTTTTATTCAGGGAAAATATTTTGACTGAAAATAGGTGGAATACCAACTTTTATTGTCAATACTCAGAATGAACTGCATGAATGTTTTTGTCAGCCAAGCCAAGTGCCAGGTCCTGCCCCTGGGTCACAACAACCCCCTGCAGCTCCAGGCTGGGCCAGAGGGGCTGGAAAGTGCCTGGTGGGAAAGGCCCTGGGGGTGCTGGCCAACAGCAGCTCAACAGGAGCCAGGGGTGCCCAGGTGGGCAAGAGGCCAATGGCACCTGGCCTGTCCCAGCCATGGTGTGGCCAGCAGGACCAGGACAGTGACTGTCCCCCTGACTGGGCACTGGTGAGGCCACTCCTCAAATCCTGTGTCCAGCTCTGGGCCCCTCAGGACAAGAAAGACACTGAGGGGCTGGAGCGTGTACTGAGAAGGGAATGGAGCTGGGGAAGGGTCTGGAACACAAGTCTGATGAGGAGCAGCTGAGGGAGCTCAGCCTGGAGAAAAGTTTCTAAATTGTTGTTACTTATACCTTAGGTGATGTGATGTATTAAATCTTCATAATCATAAAACTTCCTATTAACCAGAGCAATGTTTTTGAGAGACTGCACAACACTGTTAGCCATGTTCAAGATGATGCAAAGTTCTGCTATCCCCAGTGCAGAACAGAGATAATGAAGCAGATTCTGTTTCTGCCCTCGAGTTATTCTCTAGCCTGAGTTCAGAGGTTGTGGTGTGGTAGGTTAAAGGCATGATTCCAAGTCAGCAAGGGGAAGTCCCAATTACTTTTAGCACTTGAGATTAAAGCACTTGTTTCAGTGCTCAGTTATTTCAAGACTGAACTGAGGAAAGCAGCTTTCTGCCTAAGGACTTTGAGCTGAGGTCCTACTCTGTTTTTGAACGTGCTTCTTATAGATTGCCTTAAGTGCAAAGTATTGGGTATGAGAGCTCTGTTCTGAGCATTTATGAAATTTCTCTGCTGGTATATTGCTATCATCTCCATCCCAAAATAATCTCATTAGTATATAATGTACCATGTGCATGAATGATATTTCAATAGCCTGTCTTTTTTAGAGTGTAATGCATGCACATCACTGGATTTGTGCACACTCTACAATGATATACTCATTTCTGAACAGCCTTTTTTGAATGATGCTCCCAGCAGACCCTGCATAAACAGTGAGCTGAAGAGTGGCCCTAGGGCAAAGTGCTGTGATATAATATCAGTGTGCCCAGGTTCAGACATTTAGCCAGTGAGTGATGAGAGATTTAAAGGCTTTTTGTATTTCCCTGATGAAAGATTTGAGGAGAGGAGGGGGGGAAGTTTAGGCAATCCAAGTTATGTTGCCCTAATATCTGGAGAACAGGGGAAACCTGCTGGTAGTGAAGCTCTACTAGGAAAGACTGTTCCCTTTGCAAAATCAGTTGTTTGCTTGAGATATTAATAAAAAATCACTTTACTGCTTTGTGCTCATATCCATCTTTGGAAATTAAGGACTCTGAGCCTTTCAAGAGTGCTTAAGGAGTGAGTCACTCCCTCAAACAGAGCAAACAGATCTCATCATGCCTTTGGGTATTGCAAAGACTATCCCCCCAAAGACTCCCTATCCCAGGAAACACATCAGGGAACGTGTCTTTTGTTTGTCTGCCAGTGATAAACTGCCTTTTTTTGCTCAGGTTAAATGTTAACAGACAGGCTTATCCTGGGCTGGCTCCCTGCTGTTTGTGCAGGCCCCAGGTAGTGGTACCTGGGAAGGGAAAGCCATGTGCTCCTGTCAGCCTTTTGCTAACACTGCTGCAGTAAAATGAATTACTTGTCTCCTCTTTCCAGAAAGGTCATGCAATAGTTTTTCTTTATTGAGGCAATCTGATCTGCATTGTGTGCACTCTTTTGAGGAAGCTTGGTCAGGCTGAACAATATGACAGGGTAGCAAGTGCTTTTAGGTTGAAATCACCATCTCTTTCATAACAAAAAGAAAAAGCAAACAAAAAACATCTCACTTTTTCATGATGACAATGACCAGCAGCTCTGCTGGTTTTCACTGTCATTTCAAGCCTTTATTCTCTTTGTGATTCCTGACTATAAATCATCTTCAATGCTTGCTGTACACAGCACTTGTCAGGACATATAAACTGCTGATTATTAAGCAGTTTTCCCCAGTCCCATTCTCCATGAAAGTCTGCTGTCTGATGCTTCTGGTTTAGTAAAATATCTTCCTGTCATCAGGAAATTATTCCCCCTTTTGTATAGAGAGAAGATGAGATTACTTTGTCATATTCATGTAACACTGAATTCTTCTGGGGCATTCTATAGCTCATTGAACTTTGTGCAGCACAACAATATTTGATCCAAAGAAAATAAATCAGCTTCAGGCTATTAGTCTAAGATAGTAATAAGAAGGGAGAGGGGAATTTCATATAAGATGTTACTGTAATGAGGATTAGAAACAAAAAAACAATGACAGGTTCAGCAGCAGGATTCCTGTCTTCCTCCTATCGCATTCCACCCAGGAAGAGCTCTCTGATTATGGGATGGAATGCAGACACTGAACAGGAACTGGGCTGGAAACAACAAACTCTTCCATTTTCCCACACTTTTTACTTGTAATGTTTCCCTTGTTTGCTCTTCTCTATCCTACTCCTCTTCTTACCAACTTCTTTCCCTCCTTACTTGCTCCAGTCAAGAGTCTTCACCTACACAGATTCACTGCCTCATCCATATTATCAACACAGACTCTTGCTTGTATTTTATGAGAAAATTGGCAGAATATGGCATGACTCACCTCTTACAACAAGTATAGATGTTTTTTATTTTTGTTGCTGGTCTCTCTGCTTGTATTTTGGACATTAGATCAGATATATTCATTTACAATTGATAAAGTATCAAAAATTTCAGTGGTGTGTTTGCTGCTTTCTTCAGAGTAGGAGAGGCTTCAGGATCAAGAGGTACATCTTTATATTCTGTCTGCCTCGTGTGCCCTCTGTGTTGCCAATAAAGCCAAAGAGGTCCACCCTATATGAGCTGCACTTTGGAATCTTGAAGTATGAATTTCTGTAATTGAGACTTTTTTATCAATATTGATGTTGTGAGTGTCTGCAGCATTCTGCTTTTGCAGCAACTGGAAAATCCAAGTTCAATGCACAGCTCTGAAGGTGTTAGGGAATTATTCTTGGAGGTATTTATATGCCCTGGCCTTGATTTATCTCATTTGAACCCCTCTGAGAACAACACTGACAGAGTGAAAAAAGAATCAGGCCAGAAGATGCTAATTTACATTTTCAGCTTCAGAGAAAAGCATGGATGTACTCTTCCAGGCAAATGTTAATAAGCTTTTGGTCTTTAAAAATGTAAATAATTTATTTAACTTCTTCTGCATTTGCTATGTTTCAGAAGAGCAAACATTAACTCTGCAGTACAAACTAATTCCAAAGCTGTGGAAATGGATGCAACTGTGAATAAAATGACAGTTTTGACCATAAAGTGTTATAATTAATACTGTGTTAATTACTATAATATATAATAATAATGTAATATTAATTAATTCTATATTATATAATTAATGACTGTAATTATTGAATGCAAATCAAAACATGAAGTATGTTTTTTTCACTTCAAATTTAATTTTAAATAGGAAGCTTAAGATGGTAGACTTTGCTTACATTTAACTTTCTTCTAAATTGTGCCTTCAGTTGCCAATATTATTGAAAGATACAGTGGCTGGCAGAACTTGGTCTTTTATTATTTCTAGTGAAATGTCCTTGAACTAAACAACTCTACAACTGCTATCTGAAAGCATGAGCCTCTGTGGCACTTCAGTGTTTCCATGTTATTATAGCACTATTTATTCTCTAGGTGTGATACTATTTAAAAGGGTGAAAAAAAGTGGAGGAAGCCAATCTCATTTCACTAATATAGAAGTAAAATTTGTCTCTTTAGCCCTGTGAAATCTGACTTGTACCTGCTGCTGCGTGCCAAGATGAGTAAGGGTGGTGGGGAGCTCTGAGCTGTCTTTTCCAGCTCTCTCTAAAATGAAATTGAGTGCACCAAATGTTACAACATTAAGCCTCCCTCAAGTCTGGCTTTTGGCTTTTGTTACCATTATATCCAGAACAGTTAATGCATTATTTATAAGTAAGTTCCCATTTCAAAAATTCGTTACGGAACTGACGCTTTACTCATGTGAGGTCATGTGCTGTTTTGTTATGATTTTTAACACTTCTTTCTAATGTCATGTTTATGTAATATAACTTTGTTGTAGAGTGCAACTGCTAATTTTTCATCTTTTTTAAACAGAGTTGTTTGGCCTTTTTCCTTTCTTGTGCCCATCTTGTTGGCTTTCTAGTAGTAGTCATCTGTGATACTCATTGTGTGATGGATCTGTACAGAAGCACAGGAAGGCAAAGTGCCAGATTGCTAAAGGAATCCTGGACTAAAAGTGCAAAAAACCTGAAGGGCTTACTTGGAAAAACTGGCTTATTGTCCAGCTATAGACTGTAAGTTCTGCATTATTCCCCTTTAGATTAAAGCTCTCATGTTTTAGTTCTGTGTAACCAGGCCTGTAGGATTTTGTGTGCTGGGGACTTCCCCCTTTTGTCACTCATATCCCCTGGTGGTCACAGGGGAAGAAGTAGAGGGGGGACAGCAGAGTGAGACATAAGTAGCTTAATTGGGTGTGGCTAAAAGTTCTGCTTTAGTTTCTTTTCAGAGTTTACTCACAGCTGGGGCATATTACAGTTTAATCATTCTATGCTAGATATTTCTGAAGAAAAAACACTGTATATTTAGTGTTTAGGAAATATTTGAAGAATAGTTGTGGCTGACAGACTATAAATGTACAAGTTAAGAAAACCTTTTCATTGAAGCAAAACATTCCAGTTCTTCAAAATTGTAGATTTGGTGTAATTTGCTTCCTCTTTGCCTGGGGCAGGCTGCCAAATATCAATCTTACAAATCATCATTTTCCTGAGAAAAGTGATCTGACCTTAAATTATACACCTGGGCTTTATGGGATTTAAACTTAATTCTGACTTTACTTTTGAGATTGCGAGACTTTCATCCCAATTTGGAAGATATTTTTCTCTAGAAATTAGTGTTTAATTTAATATACTTGTGGAAAACTCTTGTAAGCAAATATTGTTTTCATTATTGTAGACAGAATTCAGATTTGGATTTTTTGCAGTCAATATTAAATTATTCAGAGTTATATCTTCAAATAAACATAAAGCTTCTCATTCATATCCCTTCATTAACAAAACTGATGGGTGCTACTCAGCCACATATTTACTTGTATTTATTCCACTTGATGCAATTGGTTTAATATAAATGTGATATAATATTGATTATATCTGTAAGCAGGTCCAGGAAAGAACATGGGCATGTTCAGCAAGAGCTATCTCCCATAAGATTGTAATGAAGGAAATTAATTATATTTCAAGTGAGAAGTAATTCTAACTATGTTTTAAATCCTTTCCAAAACCATCTTTTTACTTTCAAAGAATAAGAGTTTGTTTGCACCTTGTTTTTTTTGGGAAATATCTATATTTCTAAACATATTCAATTTTTGTGTGTGTGTGTGAATAAGTATTCTATAAAGTATTTTTTCTTGTTTCCAAAGCAGATTCCTGTTAGTAACTTACCCTTTGGGAAGAACTTATGAGAGAAATAGTAAAGCATTATTTTACAATTGCAATACCTAGAGATGGTATTTCATCTAAACTCTGACTGCTGTCACTTAGCTTTGATCCTAATGTGCTACTGTAAGGGTAAATTTATTCTAAAGAGAACTTAGTTTAACTGTAAGTAAAGTTATAAATATACTTTTCTGAAGTATACTGAATATACTGCAGTATATGAATTAGTTTAAAATGACAATTTAAGAATTTTTTTTCTTGGTAGACTGAAAATTTAGTCCCTGTGTAGTTTGATTTAAAAATTTTATTCCACAACAGAAGATTATTATTTATGTATGTATTATTTGAAACTAGGGACCATATTTAAGCTGGATATTGAGTCACAGAATCTCTGCAGGTTGAACACAAAAGCTTTTGTTCTAGAAGAGGGTCCAGGTTTGTGTGGGTGTGGGATCAGTGCTGGGCTATCTGGAGGTTTGGGTGCTGCTGTCACTGGACAGGCACCTGCCCACAGCTGCTGACAGCTTCCTGTCCCTCAGCAGCTGGATGGGCCAGGTGTGTCTGAAATACAAACCACAGCAGTGGCAGCACAATAATTCCTTTTAAAGAGGCCTAATTCCTTATTTTAGGGCTTTCCTTATCCACTTCCTGAATAGTTTGCATAATACCTTGCAAGGGAGGATTTTATCTCTGCAGTGTGGAGTGAACAGCCAACATGAATACTTAAAAAATACCTCTGCTGATCCAGTGCCCTTCTGAAATATTTTAGAAAAGGTGACAACCTTATTGAATTCTTTTTCTAATGCATATCCCAAGTGGGACTCATACATTATTCCTTTTGTTCTTTTGGTCTAGCAATTTTCCTCTTTCCCCATCTGCAAACATTTACTGAAACAGGCATAGCTGATCAAAGTTATTTAGGATTCAGTTGCTTCTTAAGATTATCACCTTCCTAACTTCTTGTGGATGCAGAATTAATTGTGCTCACATCTAACAATGACAAGAAAATTGTGTCCCTGATGATGATTAGTTCAAGGATCTGAAAGAAATATAGTAGACATGGGACAGGACAACAGGTTTTTTGGGAGTGGACATCCAAGCTCATATTAGATAAAACCAGCTTGGGACAAGAAAACTAAAAGATTCAAGGCTGTTCAATCAGGGCACTCCCTCTCATTCTGCTGCCTCCTTAATGGTTGCGTTGAGTGTAACAGAAATGTGATTAAATAAATTAGTTCTGTGGGGGTTGGAAGAATATGAGTTAGGTAAAATTTCCCATCTTTATTAAATTCTGGAGCTTGGTTTATGTCTACTCATAGCCATGTAACTAAACAGTTTTCCAGGGAAAGCACTTGCTTCGGATGTTAAGTTCACATTTTAAATGAAGTTTTTGGTTGTTATTAACTTGACTGCCTACAAAAAAGTTTGAGGGGTTTCCTAATCCTGACTTTGGTATAGACTGGGATGTCATGATAAAGTTTTATGAATAATGATATCAAGCTAATAGAAATCAATTGTTTTCATATGGAGAGGATAAATGACATGACTGATTCCTGACATCTCAGAGGAAGATAATGTAAACTTCATCTTGGTGAAATGCAAGACCTTAATTCTGCCTAGGATCTGTTATGTTTATAAAAACATGCAGCAAAATTTGGCTTGAAGGTACAATTTCCATTTACAAAAAAAAGGTAGCCCCGATATTGAAAAATAAGCATCTCCTCTGAGAAGATGATATCCATTTCATGTAATTTTTCAAGTGTTAGTCTTCCTCATGCTTTCAAGTAAAGCCAGTTGAATTTGTCTTTTGAAATATGTATCCAAACATGATGATTCTTTTCTTTTTTTGAACCAAAAGAAAAGAAAGATAGATATCAGAATAATTAAGAGCACACTATCTCTTAAAACTTACTGGTGTATAGATACTTCTTAAACAGTAGTGAGGGAAGGAGTGATTAGGAATTAATAATATTAATAATAGAATTTAGACAACAGGGTTGATCTCAGCACCTCTGTACTTTTCTGTATAAAATGTTATTTGACTTGTGGTTCTTCTCTTCCTTAGTAAAATCTCTTTGGAGGCCTTTTGGATCATTTAATCTTGTAGCTTCTCTCCAAATAATAGTTTTAAATAGCTGGGGGGAGAGAAAGTGATCTGGTGCCTAAGCATGCATGAAAAAACCAACGGAGGCCTGCTCTTCACCAGGTGTTTAATTCAATTTAAATGTTCTCTCTCACCATGGGGAATGGGTCTATTCTTATTCTGACATGAAATACTGAGGATGCAGAGGAAACAAGATGCCTGTTTTTCTTCAGTTTCTTTTTACTTAACATGTTGCTGTCCTTGGGCAAAAATAGCCATATATCCATCTCTGGTAAGACAGTGTGGAATAGGTTTTGATCTCTTACCACATGTGAACTAAGAACTAGAGAAATTAAGTTTTTCTATTTTTCTTTGAAAATAAGTGTTCTTTATGAAGAAATATCATATTAACACTAAAAAATAAAGTAATAAATAGAATATAGTATATTTATACAAAAGTATATAGTGTATTTGCAATGAAACAGGAAAAAAATTTAAAAATCCTGGTTTTTGGAGAGGAAGGAATATTACACCTATTAAACCTCACTGCCCTAACACCAAAACCAATATTATGTAGGAAGAGAGAGATCAGTTTCAAGATGTTTTCTACATCACTATTTTTATGTGAACACTTGTTCTGGATTTATCTTCTGGCAGACACTGTGCCCATGAGCTCACACCCAGTGAATGGGAGAGCCATGAATAGGGTACAGCTCTCTGAAGGTGGAAAGCAGCTAAGAAAGAATCTGTTTTTTCATTCTGCAGATAGTGCTTTCAACAAGGTTCTTCACATGCTAAGCATCAATCTGAGCAAAATCAAATTTGAGTTACTTTTAAATGCTCTTAACTAAATATACATTACCTCTGCCCAAGTAAGCTGTAGTCATTCCTATTTATGTAAGCTGCCTTTTGCTGAGGTGCAAATTGTCATGTGGGTGAGCTGATGCAGAGTTGTTTTTCAGATGGAACTGACACTGTTTTATGAAGAACACGATCTTGCTTTCCAGTGCCTCTTGCCTCTTTGCTATCTCTATCTCTCTTAGGCCATTTAATGCTTTTAGAGTTCCTCTGTAACACTGCCAAAGGCAGTGCTTGCATGGATTGTCTGCATTATAATTGCCAGTCACAGAAAGCTAAAGTTGTTTGGGCTACTGTTCTCTGGCACTTCACGTTTTAATTTCATTTTTTAACTGCTTTGTCGCATTTGTGAATAGTAATGAGACAAATGAATTTCTAAGTATTGGAGTGCTTTTGTGGCCCATTGCTTCCCCTGGTAGTGATGGGCTGGGTTCCAGTTAGGTCTCACTGGAGTGGAACAGTGTACGAGGTCTGTGATAACACAACAAGACTCAGGAATTTTATGGCTCAGGGGGCAGAACAAGCAATGAATATGCTTGAAAATCAGGGTTTTGGTTGCAGTTCTAAAGATCTTCTTTCAGAAGACTGTAAAATATGCCAGTTAGGTGGAGTCTGATTTTAGCATACATCTGAAAATACATTACCTGGCAGTCATAAGAATATTGCTTGTTCCTGTGAATAAATGGGTTTTCTGGAAATGTCTTGATTTGTAACCTTTATGTAAAGACTTATTTCCCCATCTCCATGGGCTGTTGCCCTTTTCATTAAATGGTCTGCCATCTTTGTGTACGTAGTATTTATACAGTGAATACATATTTCAATATCAGAATTGGGAAGAAATTATTTTAAAGCATTTTAGTGGCTGCAGAATTTTGCGTTTTGTGCCATTCAAGATTTCTGCTGAAATTTAAGCCTCCTTGTGATTTGAAAGCTTGGTAAACTCAGGCTGGAAAGTAAGGGAAAACCTGAAGACATATTCCTTTTTTGTTCAGTTTTTTTGTACAAGCAACAAGATTTACCTGGACTTCTGGCAGCTGAAGTGAAGTTATTTCACCTTTGTCTCATACCTTGTTTTATTGCTGGTATGTGTGTAACTGTAAATATAGTTCCAGTTTTTGGTTCATGTGTGGATGGTCAGTGGTAATGTATATGTGGAGATAGGTGCTGGTTAACTCAAGATAGGTATGGTTCAGAGAAATAACATTTTTTTTTATTAACTACACTCATTTAGATCTGTAGCTGCCTTTTCCAGGTTGATGTTGCTATTTAGGTGAAAGCATTGGTACAGCGTTCACATTCCTTACTGTAAATAAAGAATTCCTCTGTGTTTCAAATTCCTTTTTAATTTAGATCAGGCCTGACCAGCTGTTGAAAGCAGGAAAAGCAGCCTACCCTAACTTGGTGGTTGCCTGCAGAGAAGAGTCAGTGAACTTCATGGTCTTTTCCAAGGTTAGATGTGGATTTTATTTTTATATATCATGTTATTTTTATATTTCATATTTAAATCTGCGCAGCCAGTACATATTGCATTGTGGTAGTTATCATGAAATAATAAACCAGGTTTGCTACATAGACTTATTCACTTACACAGCCTTCCTCATCTCTTACACTAATAATTTTTAAAGTAGAGAAGCTGAACAAGGTTAACTGGATTCATTTAATGATTGAGTGATTTCTGCCCCCACAGTCTAGTCTTGGCTAAAAATATTTATCAAAAATGTTCCTTCTATTGTCAACATTTAGTTATGTAAAGCTTGATAAAAACCAGAATGATTCAATGTAATAAATGTCTGTCAAAAATAGACTTCAGGAAAAATGCATGCATCAGTAACATTTAATTTTACTAGGAGCAGAAGGTCTATTTTTCATGCAGCCTATCTAAATAAGGAATCCTCTGCTATAACAGAGCAAGCATAAACGAGTGTGTCGTTCCATACATTCTCTGATTCTTTAGATGCATTCTTTTGCATCTAAATGCCATGTAATTCTGAGCTTAAAGCTTGGTCCTTTTTAATTCCATTATGAAATTTTCTATCAGATTGAAGGAAAAAAATTCCACAAATATTTATGTTCTGTATCATTACAGGGATGTGAAAGGCAAGAGTTGTTTCTGAAAGCTGTTTTCCAATTGCTTTTATGAAATTCAGTGCAGGGAAATTAAACTAGACTATCTAGAAGCCGTTTTTTAGAGGAGATTATTGTCCTGGCTCCTTTTGTAGTTTTTTGAGCCTGTAGCAAGAGCTAAAGGTCCAATTCAATACAAGTTAGCAGGGAGCTGAGGAATGGAACCTTCTCTAGTACTGAGTACTCCAGGGCACTTGGTGTGCGACCAGAGTTTGGGTGTTGCTTTGAACGCTTTGTTCTGCTGCTCTAGGAGAGAAAACTGTAGATTTCCATCATTGTCAGGGGCTGATTGTCTTCAAAGACCTAATTACTGGGATACTGAGATGGTTCCTCTTTTGTGTATTGATTTCTTTCATTCAGTGTTTGAGTGGTTAAATATCTATTGTGCTAGAGAGCAGCAGAGAAGCATCGATTTTACAGTTCAGTGGTTACAGTGTTCATGCGGGCTATGGAAAAACTCTGTTTGTCTCTGCTGCAATTAATATTTATTCAAATGAAGTCGAGTTGCCCGGTGGAAGAGTTGGAGAGGAACTATTCCCCAAAGCAACAATGGCTGATGAGGTGAAAGCTGCCTAGACAGTGCAAGGTTAACCTGAGCTGGGATCTGAATGTGGCTCTGAGTAAAATTACTGAAAGGATCCAAAGGTCTGAGACTCTGCTGTGGGAAACTTGGGGTGGCAAGACGGGAAAGGTTCCTTAACAGATTTGAGCCCTTTAAACAATAGCTTAGAGGTTATTGCAGGACTATTAGAAATTAACTTGAGGTTTCTTTGTACTTTCCTTTTTTTGTTTTTCAGATAACTTATTTTACAATTAGATTTTAGCTGAAAGAAGGAGAATTTCAGGCCTTTCTGGTTTTAATGGCCATAACCTTGAAAGCAATAGGGTCATTATTTAAAGGGTTACAGGAAAAAAACCCATGTACATGTAAGGAATCAAAATTTGCAAAAGTTTATTTTCTTGCTAATTATAAATGAAGATGGTAAAGGAGCACTTCTGCAGCATATTAAATAATATCATTAACTGCATTAGGTTTTGCCTTGGTACAGACTCAAGGGATTCTTTGTCTCCTTGGACAGCTTACCATGAATAATGCCAATATTACCTTGTCCTACTAAGATGATCAAATATTTAGATGATGGAATCAAAATTTTCTTTGTGTTTGCTCTAAATTTGGGTCTGTTATTCCATTTCCAAATTGTGTTCCACTCTCCTTTTCCATGCATCTTAATGCAAACAATGAAATTATGAGCACAGAACAATGTGACTTTCTCAGTGTGAACACATTTAGGGACATGGTTAGTTTTATTCACATATGTAGACCTATTATTTTTCAATGGGACTGTTGCAACAAGAAAAGTTTAATGAGATTTGGAGCTTCAGCATTATGGGTCTCCTTCCCTGTTTTTTTTCCCTTCAGGATCTGAATTCTGTGATGGAACATTTTAGCACAGACCCAAATAAGGATTTTGGGATGATGCTGCTTCAGTAGTGTAAATAATGTTGGTTCCTGTCTAATAAGATGATTATTTAAGGAAACTATGGAAATGTGATAATTTTCACATTCTTGTTAATGGTTTGGGACATGATAAATATTGAGTCTTTTTTTCTTTGTCAAGCTGAGAAATGTGAGATCAGCTTCAAAAGCTGGCTATTATTTCTTTTCCGTTTCTCCCTAAGGACCTACACTTTAAGTTTGTTGTAGCTCATACAGAATAAATGCCACAGCAGACAGACTTTTAGGCTATTTATGTATTCAGGGTCTTTTTTTTAGGGGTTTGTTTCAGGGCTTCTTTGGTCTGTGGAGTAATACATCATTCTAACTAGTCAAATGTGAGTGCAAAAATCATCAATATGTTTTTCACTCTTACCATAAAGAATTGGACAAACATCATTATTCTGTTTTCTGCTTGTATGTGCCTGAAATCAGTTGTTCAGATGAAGCCATTGTATAATCATCTGGAAAAACATTGTTTCTAGAATGTGGCACTGTACTCAGAATACATCATTGTTGCACATCAATGCAGGTTGTAATGCTTATCTTGGGACAAGGGTGATGGTACCAATATACAACTTCCCCTTGTGGAATTTTCCCTCTTTGATTTTGTTACCTTAGCAGTGCTTTGGTCCTTTGCACAACGGATTTCCTCTGAAGCAAGAGATGCAGACATTTGACATGTAAGAGTGCAAGGTTTTAAAACTTTTTCTGAGTTGGAATCTTTTTGTTTAATTTGTAGGAGGATGACTGTCATTTTTGCATAGAAAGCTCTTGTGTTGTCTGGTCACTTTGGCTTCTCTTGTTCACCTATCACCATAAGGATTAGTCATTTTTACTTTCATAATTAGATGAAAGTAGCAATTAACATCTAGACAGTACACTTGAATTGGCTATAGGCAATCCTTTCATGAATTTCATGGTTTTGTGGGGAATTTTCAGTACTCAACAGAACAACCTTTTCTGGTTGCTGTTTTTCATTAAATACAACCCTAGGTGTCCCCCTTTCTTCACTTCAGTAATGATTTCTGGTAGAAAGTTGAAAGACAGCCATAGGTGACCACTGTAGCTTTTGGCTGTTGGGGAGAATCTGAAGTGTTTTGAATTAAGAGGAATAAAGTATTGATTTGACACCTGATGATTCCATCTGAAGCTGTACTTGTGTGTGACTTGTTTTGGACTCGTTATTTTATTATGCTAAACATTTTCCCACACCAGGCTCTGAACAAGGCTTTTAGGTATTTTCCCACATCTCTTCCAAAACTTGAGCTTGAGTAGTTTCAATTCTGCTTCTTATTAACTTCCATGCTGATAATTGTTTGTCTTGATGCATCACAAGAGGAGATGGAACTTTGCTGCCTTTAGGGCTCAAAAATTTTGATTCACTTGGTCAGGGCTGAGGTTCCATCAAGCAATTTGCCAAAAGCATTTAACATGTTTTAGAAGTGTTTAGTACTTTCACAGGCAATTCTTTGATGACCAAGGCATACTTTTAGGAGTGATATCAAAGCAGAGAAATCTTTGAAGCATCAGGAGCAAGAATGTAGATCTTTGTAGCCTGTTGTATACTAAGAAAGAAGAAACCTTATTCCATGATTCCTGCATTAATAAAAATTTAAAAAAAAAAAGAAACAAGAAAAGACAAAACCAAAGAAAGCCATAAAGCTAACTAATAAAAACACCCAAAAGACTGCAAACTCCACCACAATTATTTGTACAAAGAAATATTTTAAAGATTAAAACTTAGTTTTCTGGATCATGCCTTGCTCTTCCGGCCCTGCTTAATATTTTTTTTACTGAAATCTATTTGAGGTCTTTTGTTTCTTTTACTCCCAGGCATTGACTTCTATTTGGACTGGTAAATACAGGAACAATCTGGCTCCTATTAGGTCATTAAATATATAAAATGAGTGCCTGTTCAGTGGGACTGAGTGATTGACTGATACACTTCTTCATAAAAGGTTGGCACCATTCCTGGAACTGCTCAGTGATTGGATTGGATTCATTTGTAGAGTCAAGCACAATGAGACAGTATAAAAGTGTCCTCTTGGAAATGATCTTGGTCTGGACTGTTCAGTGTATAGCCAGGTAAAACATCTCAGCTGAACTCTATTTTATTGTCTTCCATATATCCCAGGTGGATAACACGTCTACAAATGTCCTTTCTCTACTGGTGCCTTATATTCTTACGCTGTATTTATTTGTCATTCTGCAAACATTGCAGTCTTGTTTGACAGAATTATTCATAATTAAAGTTAAAAAAAAAAGACAAAAAACAATGCTGCAGAACATTGACTATACCTCAGAGCACATATCCTATAACATGTTATAAGGAGAACAGATTTCTACAGTTGAATGTCAGTTGTTAATACAAACACATCACTTCTCA
Source organism: Peucedramus taeniatus (assembly GCA_013400575.1). Taxonomy (NCBI): domain Eukaryota; kingdom Metazoa; phylum Chordata; class Aves; order Passeriformes; family Fringillidae; genus Peucedramus; species Peucedramus taeniatus. The sequence goes on from WBNO01030501.1 coordinate 68,477, forward strand.
TCCTTGCTTCTGTTCAGAGCCCTGCCATAGAAACAAGGATGAAGTTTCTGCACTGGGATAAGAATGTCTTATGCAGTGTATAATATCTATGTCAAGTCATTGTGCAGGAGTGTATCTGACTGGATTTATGTATATATTTGAATTTGCTTCAGAATTGTCTTATACTGAATTTGTTTTATGTTGGTCAATGACTTTTTTTCTTAATAGCAAAACCATCACTTCAATAAAAATAAAATTTAGCCTGTGATAGAGGAGCTTTTCCTTTACAGGAACATCTCCTAACTGTTCTTAACTGAACAGTGAAATTTCAAAAATAAATGCGTATTTTTCACTGCATGACAAGCAGCTGTAACAAAGAGCTAGTGTAAGGTAGGAAAACTACTGCATTTCAGTGTTTGTTCAGGTAAATGCAACAGTAAAAAGCTTAAATGCTGTTAGAATTGGGCATGATCATGCCCATACACACACACACAAAAAAAAAGAGCTGAGACTAAAATTAGTCCACAGGTAATTTCTGGATTAAGCTGTTTGCCTCAGTTCTGCTTTCTGTTTGCAACAGAGAAGATTTCAAAAACTCAGTAAGAAATAATAAGGAGATTATAGTTAAACTTCAGAGAAGTCATACTGACTGTTCACATGCTTCATCCTTTAATGACTGTATCTTCAAAGCAGCAGTGGCATCTTCATCTTAGAAAAGGTTTTATGAAGTCACTTTTTAAGGAGTGCTTGCAGGTTTTTGATATGCTGGTCAAGCAGTGATTCTAAATGCAGTCATTTAAGATTACAAGCTTCATATCAAGCCATTTTCAAAGTCTTTGCATTGTCCTCAATGAGTTTTGGATTAAACCATTTATCAGAAATTCTTCATTCATCCTTAAATCATATTCCTGCCTTCGAGACTTTGTGCTGTTTTGTTCCTGCTTCTTTATCTTTCACTCCATGTCTGTCTGTTCCTCATATGTTTCTGTCTATCCTTCTGCCAACCTCCTGCCACTGCAGGCACTCCCAGAGACCAGCTTAAAGAAGACTCCTTTTTCCAGCATTCCTCCCTCTCATTTCAGAGAGCTCTGCCAGGCAGCTAACTTACAGAGAGCTTGCCATCAGACTTTGGATCTGCTGTTTCAGAAGTTGAAAAGCTGCCACTTGCCTATTGCTGGATATCCTTCTATTGAACTGGTGGCTCAGGCTTTGATCACACAAAAAGGGACCACACAATTACAATGTCTGCAACTTATCTGTAGGCTAGAACTTTGGGTATCAAATTCTTTTGCTTTCTCTCCTCTTTCTGAGACCTCTGTTCCCTGCTTTCAATAGACAGTAAAAAAAACAACTGCTGTTTCCCTAGTGTGGAATGTTTTACAAGAAATCGATGTCATTAAGTGATTGCTGTCTTGGCACAGTGGTGCTTTTCTGGCACTTTTCAAGACACTGAATGTCTGCAGTTATGAACATATGTGCTCACTGTCTCTCAAGCACTTTAATCCAGACAGATAACACTGAGCTATAGGAAAAATGAGACCTGTACAACTACTATAGCAGTAAGATTTAATGCTAATTTTTTATAACCTTAAAACTCAGTGGGACACTTTGCCTTATCAAAGAGGTATTGCCTCATTCCTGGTGTGTTCAGGACCAGCTTGGATGGGCCCTGAACTAGTCAGTGGCAGCCCTGGCCACAGCAGGGTGGTCAGACCTAGATGATTAAGTTCCTTTCCAATTCTAGCAATTCTGTATTTCCATGAATTTCCATGATAAAAAAAGGGGATTTGACTATTTTACATGGTCTTGGAAGTGCTTATTAGCACTGTTGCTGCTCTTGCAGTCACATGATATATTAAATGGTCTTATGCATCTCATACATTTGGTTTGTGCATTGTTTCCTTTTTGTTACCATGGTTTTTTTCTTAGTGCACTTACAATTCAAACCCAAAGAAGCAGAGTACTTGAAGTTAAATAAGGTCTAATACTGATTACTGTAATGTATTAAAGGGAAATTTTTATAAAATAAAAAATCCAAACAACTGCTGTCATGGAATATGAAGAGGAAGAGCCTGTAATTTCTATTTGCAGTTGAATCTGTAGTATGGTCATAGGCAATAGCATACAGGTTGAAGTTGTCTTGAATGCAGCCACTAGAAAAATAGGTTTGAGGTTCAAAAAACTTAATCTGCTGTGTTGATTAATTTATTATTACCTCTGATTAAAAGTTAGATATGGCTTATATTCTATTAAGATCAAGTTAATCAGAGTCCTGAGATTTTTGAGTCAGGAAAATAATCTCAAAAATTCTGTCAAAATAAAATTCTTTTAAAATTCCTTTAAGTCTTGGTCATTAATAAAAATGGATTTTCTTTTTTTCCTCTTCTCCACAAACCTGTTGTGTTTGACATCTTGGTTTTGGTTTCTTGATGATTTTAGTAATTTTGAGGATATTTACAGGCTGAAGACACTGAAATGTGTATCTGGGAAGGGGTTTTATTAGATATTACATAGAACTATAAAAATGGGCCTATTCATAAATTGATTTATTCATGAAACTAGCAAATACATTTAAGATTTATAGTCTCCTAAAATATTCAGCCCTGGAACATTAGTGCAGGTAAACATCATAAATAATTATCTTAAATTGGTTACTAAGGCAGTGTAGCAGTATTAAGTTGCTATGGAAATGTTTCCTTCCTGCTCAGAGATGCCAGCACAGCTAATACAATCTCTTCTAGTTACATCACTTCAGCCAGATAAAAATCAAGAGGGGGGAAATAGCATCAGGGGTATATGTGGGACACAAATCAGGATTCTTGGAAAAGGGGGTGTATAAGCCATAAAACTGATATGTTTTGAGTTGTCTCAAATGTCCATACTTCGTGTCCAGAACATTTCACAGAAAGGAAGACTGTTCTTCATCTTGACAGTCAGAAAGACAAGAGTCATATCAAGCTGTGCAGAGATTTTTCCTGTCCAAGCTGCCATGAATCCACTCACCTTGTCATATTTAGCAAATCTCCAGCTAATTTTTTGTTTTCATGTGTTGTTGTTATGAATTCTATAACTCTCTCTAGAAGTTTGTTAGTTTGTCTAGTTTTTTGGGGTTGTCTGAAGTACAGTTACATTGTATTTAATAGTAAATAAGACACCAAAAAATGATGTGCTATGGCAGCCTAAGACATGATATTTGCACTCTAGTTTCATAATGGAATTTCAATATAATTTGTTAAGGAGATATTGACAGTATGGCAACCTTAGTTGCCACAAGTAGCATAAAAAGTCTGTAACCTCTGATTTGCAGAATATTGTACTACTGAAGTGTTTATTTTGAAGTAGACCAGCCCATTCTTACTGCCTGTTCAACTATCCCATCAGAATGAATTGCTAAAAGTTTCTACAACTGCTTTGTGCACTAAGAAACTTGCAGCAGATGTTATTTGTTGAGACAGTGAGTATTTTATTTTCTTCTTGCATAAATAAGAAGAATCTAAGGCTTTGAAGCAGATGTCGGGTGTAGAAATGGTGACTATCATACAGCTCGTTCCCATTTCATTTGAAACAATTGTCTGCAGCTTCAGAGTGAGAGTACTTCCTTAATTAGTTTGAAATTTGTCATTAGCTCAAAATGTCTGTAGCTTGACAACAGACTAGTACTAGAAAACTTATTTCTTCTATACTTGAATATATAATTTTTCTCGTATAGAAAGGTAAGTTTTCTATACCCTCCTTTCAAAAACAAAATTAGCATGTGTTTTGCTTTTTTTCTTGGTCACAGGTAGTGAGTTAGTAGTTGTGGCCAGACAAACTAGTTTTTGATGACCAAATATTCTTGAAAATTGGATCTGGACCTGGAGATCACAAGGAAATGGTTGAGTAATAAGTACACTAGTGGAGAAAATGTATTGTTATTCAAGAATATTTTCAGTAATTTAGGTGTTTAACTCTTGGCTTTCTCAGAATTTCACAGATTTGGCTTTGGAGTTCATGTATGGGAGGTAATTTCATTGAGTGCATTATGAGTGTCTGTAAAGTGCTCCCTGTTAGTTCATGGTTATAGGTTTATACTAGAAGTATCAATACTGAATTCATAACTTTTATTTATCAATGTGTTTCTCATAATGAAATAGGCCTTAATTTCTAGCTATATTGTGTCATCTTGGGTTTCTCAATTTACTTTTTCCAAGTACCCATAGCCTTTTCCAGACAGCCTGATTATCTTCAGGTGTCTCCCATGCTCTTTGACTACCTACTGCAGTTTTCTTAAAGAAGCAAAACAAACATGAAGTGTTTGCTTGAAATTTGCATAAAGATAGCATTTTAGAGTGCCAGATTAACATAATAATGAAAATAGGCTGGAGGAAACATGTGAATCACAAGGAGAGGGATGTGCACTTCAGGAGAACATGGTGGAGCCCTACTGGGAACTGGGAGCAGTGTTGGTCCAAGTGGATAGGTTTAAGGCAGCAGTGATTTCTGTCTCATTAAATAAATATGTTATTAAACTGCTACTGGAATAGAATCATAGCATAATTTGGGTTAGAAGGGACCCTAAAAATCCTAGTAGGTCGGTACCTAGTACCCACCTCCATGCCCTGGGCAGGGCTACCTTCCTCTAGACCAGGGTGCTCAGGACCCCATCCAGCCTGGCCTTGAACACTGCCAGGGATGGAGCATCCACAGCTTCTCCAGATAACCTGTGCCAGGGCCTCTCCACCCTCAGAGTAAAGAATTTCCTCATCATATCTAATACAAACCTACCTTTTTTAAAATTTAAAGTCATTTCCCTAAGTTGCTTATGAAATGTCTCTCACCAGATCTCTTAGATCCCCTCTAGATACTGGAAGGTGCTCTGAGGTCTCCCTGGAGTATTTTCTTCTCCAGGATGAACAATCACATCTCTACGGAGCCTGTCTCCATAGCAGAGGTGCTCTAGCCCTCTGAGCACCTTGGTGGCCTCCTCTGGACTTTGCTCCAACAGGTCTGTGCCCTTCCTGTGCTGAGAACCCAGAGCTGGGTGCAGCACTGCAGGTGGGGGTTTGTGAGAACAGAGCAGAGGGGCAGAATCCCCTCCTTGGACCTTGTCTTGGTTTGAAAGACAGGTACCTGCCAGCAAAAGCTGGAATCTCCCTTTGAATAGAGAATGTGAACCCTCAGATTATTATAATTTTGAACCCCCAACAGACCTCCTTGGACCCCAGCTGTTTTTGAAGCAGCTGGGGATACAGTTGGCTGTTCTGGGCTGAGAACTCATTACTGACTCATGTCCAGCCTCTCAGCCACTAGAATCCCCAAGTGTTTCATCTCAGGACTGTTCTAAATCCATTCTCCACCCAGCCTCTACTTGAATTTGAATTTCCTGTTCTATTCCATGACTGACTTCTGAGTCTTTTGATCATAATTCAGTTTTTAGAATTCTGCATCCAAGGGGAATAATATGCACCTGAATTATGGGTAGATAGTCACTCTCAGTATTTCTTTGGGTCTATGGTAGATGCAAGTAGCCATGGGTATTTGACAAAACTCTCAGACTTCACGAGAGCTGGAACTTTTTCTGTTGGGAACACTGAGGTGTGTTGTTGCAGTACAGATCACCATCTGCAGATTATTTTGAAGAATATACACACTTTATGTAAAGCACAGTGAAAATATGAATGAGTCATACTATGTACCCAAATTATTGGGTTCTACCAAATCCAAATCAAAGTGTCAGGATCCTAGCTATCTCTGCAAGCAGTGCTTCCAGAAAAAATATAAAGATGCTGCTGAAAAAATGCTGCAATTTTTTAATGGGGAGAAAAAAAAGTGGATTTTGAGTCTAGATAGACTGCAAACTAAGCTTGAAAGGTGTTTCCTCTACCCCCCTCACCCCACTGCAGGTTTTGTCAAAAAAGGGAAATAGTATATGTAAAGTTTCAGCAGTATTCAAATGCATTTTTGCAACTTGAAAACTTTCTGCCACTTAATCACAGACTTGCTAAGAACTGTGGCAGTGATTAAAAAAAAAAGGCAACTAAACAACTCCCTCCATGGTGCAAAGATATGTTTGTGCTGTTTATTGTCTTTAAGTTGAGATTGCTTGTTGAGAAGGAAGAGGAACATAATAGGAAAGTTTCTTTCTGTTCCTTAAATGTCCAGAAGACTTGAAAGGAATTTCTGTTTCAGTGGATTGATGACACTTGGCCAGGGATATTTAGCTACAGCTAAAAGTGCTCATTCTGTTCTCAGTCAGAAAAGGAGACTGGATGCCAGCACTGAAAAGCCATTTTTCTTACTTGGTCTAAAGTAGTAGGTCTGTAGCAATCTGTCAAGTGGAAATCAAGGAGCCTGGCTGACAGATGGTATCAGGAAAGTCGTTGCTTAATAAAAGAAATGCACAAAAGTTGTAAGATTGAAGAATTATCACATAACCTTATTGGTGTTGGCAGATTGTGTAAAACAGCCTGTGTGGTATCTGAGGCTGTATTAACAACGAAAGAGTTTTTTATTTCCACTGTTCAGTGGCAAATAGTCATTAAAGTTGAGCAATGGTGGTGGTTTTTGTTGACTGCTCTTTGAATCAAATGTAGAGGAAGGCACCAGGAGGTTGCAAGAAGGTTGGAAACCCAGCAAGGTTTCCTAAAGCAGCTCAGAATAGGATGAAGATCCATCAGATCTGTGGAAAGCTGATAGATGTGTTGACATGGCAGAGAGATGGCTCTATCAGGAGAATTTAAGGCTGAAATTTGAAAAGGACCAAGGAAATGTCTATGACAAGTATGTTTGTGTAGAAAATTATCTACATTTTAACTGCCCTTTTTCTCAGCTGCTACACCACATGTAAATTTTGCAATGTAATTAAGAAAAAATACTTGCTCACATGAACTCAAAAGAATCTTGTTTCTGTGGGAAAATGGACTGAGAAAATGGAATATTCTGTCATCATGAGCCAGGTGGGAGCAGTATAGGTAGGAATAGGAAGGGATAAATAAATGGAGAAAGCTCAAGGTACAAGAGGGTGTGTCTTTAAATAATCCAGCTGCATCCTACCACTCCATTGCCTGATACCTGCTGCTCCTATTCCTGTAATTCCGAAGGGATGTCAAGAAAGGACACTTTAAAGCTGTTATGTGGGAGACTTTTAAAGATTGTGACAGAAATATGAAAGTAAGAAGAGAAAATAAGAAACAACTTGACCCTAAAGTTGCCAGCCTATTACAGAGGAACTGGGAAACATTTTGATCTTGAAAATAAGTCATAAGTAGCAGTTGTTAGGCACTTTAAAGTAAATGCAGAAGATAAGAGGCTTCCAGTGCTACTTTGACTTCCTTATTTTGTTAATACTAATGATTTTTGTTTCTGAGAGCTGATGAAATCAGGTCAAACTTGTAAAAAACATAGATTTTAAGAAAGTCTTTTGAAAGCCAAAATCTTAAACTGTTTGAAAGGAATTTTTTTTTATGCCTTCTCCTCCAGTCTCAACTTCCAATGAAGAATGAATGCAAATTTTAAAAAGAAAACTGATTTTTTTAAATAAATTTATCTGTTTATTAAAGTATAGTCTTTTATTTCTGATGTAAAGCCAGCAAGTCTTGCATCCTCTGTGGGATACTTAACTCTCTAATGCCTGGAATTAATATAAGGCTTTGCAAAGTATGCACTTACAAGAACAGATGGGGGTGATTAAAGGGTGGCTTATTATTCAGTCCCTTAACACCAAATACTGTTGTTTGATTTCCATTTAGCGATGTTGGACTTTGTATGTGTTCAAATTTTAATTAGAATCATTTCCCATGTCTGATATTTTCTTTCAGTTTTAATACAGCTGATTAGGGCTCAGGGCCTCCTACCTCACTTTCACCATTTAAATGAAATTAAAATCTTCAGAGGTTACAGTATTCCATTCTGGACTGCTCAGGGACTCAGTTTCTTAGCTTTGTGTTTATTAGATTGTATTACTTTAAATCTTTAGGAAAAATTCCTTTTTAAGGTAGTGAAAGCTGACTATGTTCAAAGCCTGGGCAGGATCACACACTATCTTCTCCAGAGTTCTGCTGTAGAAAATGCATCACTTTCAGTACCTGATTTGCTGACTCATGGGCTAATACTTGACTCATGTCTGATTTCTAAAGGTTACTATCCTGGGCTCTTCCCTTGAGATACTACATTTATGCTGCATTGCAAGGTATATTGATTTTTTAAAAATCTGTGACCTTTGAAATTCAAGCTGTGAGGTTATAATCTTAAAGGGGGATGTTTTGGAGTTCCATTTCCATAGACTGATGTATTAGGGGATATCAATTATTAATTAAATTCTAATGGAGTCGATATGTGGGGACATCACCATCATGGCTTGGGGAAGACATGCCACAGCTCTGCAGCTTCCTACAAAACCTTTAGCTGAGGGACAAATGAACTGTCCAGAGGTTAATCTTTACAATTTTTAATTTGAACTGCATGAGTCAGCTGAGGCAATTTGGCTTCCCATAAATTATTTGCCACTAATCATTTCAGAAAATCTTGAAGACATGACTGGGCAGAGGACCTTATGGTTAACATTGCCAGGAGAAATTGAAAATTTGGGCAACTGTTTTCTCACCAGTTTTTGATATTCTTCACATTTCTCAGCATTGCTCTGCATGGGTGTGGAGGATTCCTGGTCCAGTTGCTTCAGGTCTTGGAAAAGTGTACAGTTGATCTCTAGGCTTCCCAGAATAGGGCTCTTGCAATGCTCTTCTGTCTAATCCAACCATAATCTGAGAACCAAAGACATCCTTCAGATAAGTCTTGTACACTGATGTACTTAACTGATAAAGACTCTTGTTAAGTATCAAATTATTATTTTTTTAAATAAAAATCAATTAGAACTAAGTAAGCTCATGGTATCAAATTTGGAAGTTCTAATTAAGGCCCATTTTTAATTGTTCCGGTAAGGAATAGTTTAGAAACTAAAAGCAGCAGCAAGCTGGTGAAATGGCCAACATTTTGTAAACGAGCTTCATTTGAGCAATGTTACTTGGAATATATTTAGTACCAAAATTATAGAACAATGGTAATGAAATAAGGGTTGCTATGTTTGTATCCATGCAATTTGCATTTAATAAAATATTAAAATACTACTGTGTTGTTATGACTGCATAGTTCTGTTTGTTTATACCTTGACATGATTATTTCTGTAATGAGCAATCATTAGTTTAATACAATTTTTGAATGTGAGCAAGTGTAATCTCCAGGCTACTTGACAATGCATATTTTAACTTAAGTATGATCAAAGTTTATTTCATTATCAGTTATAACCATTTCTAGAGAGAAAAGATTTTGAACAATTTGAATAAAATTGTTGAAAGAGAAACAAGTTTGCTTTTTCATCAGTAATGCTTGTCAACTTATTCCTCCCCTCTGTGGCCCTGTGTCCCATTATATAAACAGTAGCCATCTGTAAATAAAATAGGTAATGAAAAGCACTGTTCAGGAATGGTTTACTCTAGAAAGCCAGAAAACCATTCCTACAATTCTCCTTGTGGAAGCTGTCAGTTGCCATTGAATCAGGGAGATATATCATGGCCTGAAAAAAGTCCTCTAGCACATATCTTATGTGCTGAACTGGGGACAAATAAATGCCTTCTCTATGCCACCTCTCACTGCAGAGCATGTCAGCTGATGGAAAAATGCCAGGTTTGGGCAGAAATCCCAAACCCAACGAATCAAATGTGGCAATAAAAAGCCACGTGGTCAGTCTGTTATTGTAAAGCAGGAATGTACAGTATGGGGAGATGAAGGGAAAGAAGAAGCTGGACTGAATTATGGCATTATAGTTTCTTAATCTAATGTCCCATTCTTCAGCAACCTGAATTACATAATTCCCTATTCCCTTCATCTTGGTCCCTCTCCTGTTTTAACACATAGCCAAAGGTTTTCATTGTTCAATGTTTTTTATTTCATACTGCTATTCCTTATTTTTTTAAATTAAAAATAACTTTAATGCTGAATTACGTGCCATACCATAAATTGTTTGCAATTGCTACTGGTCAGAATTTCTATTAGCGTTTTTAACACTTTCTGCTGGTTTTTTCTATGCTTATGGGTGGAGGGATCCCCTCAAACCAGATCCCTTGCACTGGGTGAAAAAGCTGGGAAAGCATAAAACTCCTTTCTGAGGCAGCAGGACATGGCCTGATGCAGGCAGTGTAGTGGATGGCTGCACTGGATGGCCCAAATAGAGGGATTCCTGTAAAGCCAAGCCTTGAAGTGAGAAAGGTGCATTATAGGTAAGATCATAATGCACAGGCCTAGGGTAGCTACTGCAATATAACCAGATAAAGTCAGCTTAGTGTGGTCTCTGTCTCATTTACTGTAAGTGGGGGATTCTTGACACTCTTTCTCTTAAGGGTGAGGTATTTTAGGACCCTAATGCTTAATGATTTAATTAAATGGCACCTAGAATTGGAATCAGAATTCCGAAATTCTTTTGAGAGAAAATTAAAGGGTCAAACTGTGTTCGAAACATCTGTGCTGTGTCTTCTTCCTACTCTGAAAATGCTTAATGACAACAACCTAAGCATACATGATAATCTGCTGATTTATTTAATGGCTAAAATAAGAGCTAAACTACTTTGACATTCTGGCCCTAATACCAGCACTGTGAGAGCTACTTATGTATTTAAAAAGTCTTAAAATTCTAAGAATAGAGAGTTGCAGATTCTTTTGAAGGAAAGTTGTGGAACCCAGGATGTTTGCCTTGTTGAGTGATGTGCTTAGCTTAGTTTTAAAGTAGGAAAATGGATTTGGCACTCCAGGGCTTATATGGTATCTGTTCAATGTAGAGTTTCTTCCTGGACTTCTCTTCAGTGAATGGTTGAGAATTTCCTACTTTTGGAATAAATTCAATGCTACAGGAACAATGTACATGAGCTCTGTGCTTTGCAGAACACCTAGCACTGGGACATGAGTTATTTGCCTGTTGGCCTTGACACAATTGTTCAGGTTGCTCAATGCTGCTCAGCAGTGAATGTCTTATTGATCACACCTGCATATTTTTTGGGGTAATTGGGCTTTAATTTAACCTGGCAGAAACTGAAAAGGAATTGTACAAAAATTTATTAGTGAAACATATTTTAAGTGAGAAGTTGATCTGAGGCCTTTAGCTGTCGAATATTTAGGTATACACCATTTCCTCTAAAACACCTAATTTGGAACCTTTCATCCAGGTACCTTTTTTTTTTTTTTTTTTATACATTTATACATTTTTCAGTTGCTTATCTCTGCTCATTTGAGCACCTGAGAAACACTGACAGCCTTCTAAATTGGCATATGTTTAGCATGCCTCACAATGCCTCTGGAGAAACCTGCAATTTAGTTAATATGTTATTCATGTTTATTAAGCTCATGCCACATAGCGAAGTAAAATAACTACTGGTTTGTAATCCCAGAAAGATATGCTCTCCTTTACAAGGACAGCACTTCAAATGTGAATTTGTTGTGGTACCTCTTTGAACTTGAAGTGAATTGAATGGGAAAGAGCAAACTCAGTAATTTTGAATCATTTAATGAATTCTTATTAAAATTAAAAAAAAAAAAAATACTAGGCAGAGTTGCCTGGAAAGAAGTAATTCTGTTTTATGGATGACTCTGTTTCCAAATGTATTTTCTTTGAGATCCCCAAGTGTTTTGAAACTCTCTGGGAAAGAAAACTATGTTTTGGTTTAAAGCTTCTCACCTGGAAGTCTGCCTAGGAGCTGTGGATGTCAGGAGCTCCTGCTCATTCTTCCAGGTCATCCACAGGCTTTCAGCCCACCAGGTGAGCTGCCAGCAGCTAAACAAGCAAGATACCAAGAGAAAAGGACAAAGCTTTCCCACAGAAACATGGTTTGGCATGTGAATCTGGAAGTGTAGCTTTGAATCTGTTAAACGCTGTCAAAATTAAATTATTTCATGTGACATTTCAATTTAAATAAGCCAGCAAATGCCATAGATTAATATTTTCATTTTTTTTTTTCTAGTCATCTCTCATTTCAGTTTCATCTTGGACTGGCTATAAAAGTGATGCAGTAATTACAGCATTGATGCAGCTTAGGACAGAGTAGCTTTTGATTTGTGGATTAGCTCTACTTTAGAGATGGTCCAGGGAGAGTGTTTGCCATTTACACACTATTTTTACAAAATGTACATAGAGGCATAGTAGGAAAATTATGTCCTCACTTATGTTTTACCAAAGCAATTGGTACAGATACAGGGAGGTTTAATAGAGGGAAGATCACCACTATTCTCTTCAGTTAGTAATGGCCAAGGTTTTGCTAACTCATTAATGGAAGGAAAGCTGAAACTTGGAACTGAGTTTGTGGAAGGCTGAAATAAACTTTTATCTCTTGTATGACAGTTTCTTCTGGATGAATTAATAAACTTCCTCCTATCCTCTATCTAACAGACACACTGATAGGGTGGTGGAGAAAATGAGTACCAAGGATGATAGGAGAGCAAAAGGAAATCAACTATACTGATGATAATACTGAAAATTAATGAAACACTGACAGTACTGGGAATTTGCTCTTTTAGAACAGTCACTTTAAGACTTGGAGAGCAAAGAAGAAATAGAGTCAGAGGGAATAAAATCACTGACTCGGTGTGATATACAGCTGAGCAAGGAAGTAACTGATAAAGTTAAAATGTTTTCTCCCTAGCCCTTGTGATTAATCACTGCACATGTGTGTATTTTGCATTGAAATAGTCCATTAAGGAGTAGCCAGTTGACACAATGTGCATTTAGAGAGGTCAAAGGGACATTAACCATTTGCAATAAAACTGTAAATCCAGAAGGGGTTCTTTGGAATTAAAACCATTTGATTTATACTGCTGGGCAAACATTAAAACTGCAGGCCATGAAAAGACTCTGTGGTTAAGTATTCTGAAAAAATAGAAGGGAAAAAAAAGAGACTGAGTTTTTTAGGTTTTGTTTCTGCTTTTTTTTTTTTTGTCATCTCAAAGACAATTTGGGGGGGGTTATAAAGCATTGGTGGGGTGGAGTTGATGGTGACTATATTCAGTAAAAAAGAAATCCCTCAGCTGTAATTTCAAGACCTTCTGGTAATACTAGAATATATTTACACATTTTAGGAAGATTAAAGCTGTAAAAAAGAAGTTAATCAGTTTACATTAATCACAGTCAGAGAAACTCCATTGACAATTGTAAGACTGAAAATATGCATCACAAACCATAATTGGTATGGTTAAACTTACTTTGCAGAGTCAGCCTTTGATTTAATGTACCATTAATTAGGTAAAATAATTACAGTTTTGTGTTAAATAGATACTCTAGGCATATGGTAGATGTTAATGGGAAAATATGAAGATGAGTAACCATACTGCCAGCAGTTCTTCTGCTCAGTGCTAATTTGAGATATAATGTTAGCCAGTTACTTTACTGGGTCCTAAAGTATTGTCATTACTTAATTTTTTTTCCTTTGAAGCATGTAGAAATTTGGCCTCATCAAGTATGGCAGGTTAATACAATGCACTCTGTAAAAATGAATGTCGTAGAGCTAAGCTATAGCCAAGTGTACAAAAGGAGCAATTTTTTGTTGGTCTTAAGAGTGTTAGTTCATTAAAGAGAAGAGAGCTCTGGAAAAAAAGGCAGATACATTAACATCACCACATGGTATGCATGTTAGGATTCTGCTGGAAGGGAGCAGAACTGAAAACACCTATTGCCTTTGGGCAGCTTTCTTTGGAATATACTATAAAATTAGGGAATCTCATGCCTTCGAGATCGAGGGTATTTTGACTTTCAAAAGCAGTATGTCTACTTCTGGTGTCAAAATTCTGTGCTTTGTCAAAAAGGAAAGCAACAACTCCTTTTAATGCTTTCTTTATTGCATGCCTAAGCTTCATTAAACAGTCAGCTATTTGGATCTAATCTTCTCAGAATAAATTCCTGGCTCTGTTGGTTTTAATTTACAAGACAATCATCCCTTAGAAGGGCCAGTTGCTTCTCCCTAAATATCCAGTAACATTAATGCATGATTTCTATAGCACTTGTGAAGCCATTTCAATGCCAGAAACTTTGGCTTCTGATCTTTGCATGGATAGCACACAAAGAGTCATTACAGCCTTCAAAGGAAGCACAGATTGCAGGGGTAGCTGCTTTGCAAGGTGTGAAATCTCCACTAATTAATATTTTTTTCTTGTGTGGGACATTTTTCCCTTGTTGATTCTTTTGAATCTTAACTGAGTTTCTCATCTCCTTTTTCAGGGCAGAGATTTTGAATAAGTTATTGTCGATGGTTTCCTTTGGAGATCTTTTGTTACCATATCCAGAGGAAGGGGAGCTCTGTTTGGATGAAACACTTTTTAATAGCTTAGTACTGAAAAAACCTTATGTCCTGGTTTTGTATTACATTGATTTAGGTGTAGAGGAAGAAATTCCACCTGTGTGAATTTGGCAAGGGATGGTGTGCCTGGTAAATGTGCAAAACACTTCCTGTGAGAAGCAAATGATCACTTGGCTTACAGGTGTTGGACTCTTATGTCTCTCACATTGTTTATTTTGTCAGTGTGCATGCTGGAGGTCACATATTTAGCAAGCTCTAGTTCAAAAGGGTTTTTTGGTGGCTTTTTTTTTCTGATAAGAAACAGTATCTGCAAAGGGTATTAAGATGAATTCTGTCTGTCAAAGCATTGTATTTCCAAATTCTGCCGATCTTACAAGTTCCCAACCTGTCAAGTTCTTTGCAAGCACTTTGAATTTAAATCTGATAAGCAGAGAATACAGCTCCAACTCTTAAATACAGCTCCAAGTGTTTATTTCAACATGAAAACATACAACTATAGTGGCTTGTACTAATAGTTTAAGACATGTAGGCACACTGTATAGATTTACTAGCCCAGAGGTCAAGAGAATGGAGCTCTCAGGTGTGTTCAGGTGTCCAATGGAATAATCTTTACAGTCCTGCACAGATGTGTTTTGCATGGAACAGAAGGTC
>WBNO01030502.1:0-19765 GCA_013400575.1 Peucedramus taeniatus
AAGCCTACAAAAATTCAGAATGGGATTTTCAAAAGTGCTGTGTCTTCACTGTGTTCTGAGAGACTTCCAAACAGTTGGAGACAGCAAAAATATCAAAATTGTGGAAGCTCTCAAGTCTGTTCTTCTCAGTCTAATCCTGAAAGAATATCTAAGTTGTCTTCTAAAAAATAGGCATAATTATATTCTATTAACAAAGACTTTTGTCTTGTTTTTTTTAATCGACTGTCTAATACTGGAAAGAAGGCAAGATCTTTCTTGTGGCATAGAATGCTAGCAGTAAAAATAATTTAATAGACTTTATTTAGAGCTTTATTTTTCTTCCTGGTTATTTTTGCTGGAATTGACTAGCTATAAACAGCCAGAATTGCTATAATAAAGTGATGTCTTCAAAGAGAGTAAGAAAGATGACACGGGAAAATACAGGTCAGTCAGCCTTACCTGCGTCCCTGAAAAGGTGATGGAGTAACTAATCTTGGAAACTATATTCCAAAGAAATGGAGAAAAAGTTGATTGGTAGTAATAGTTAGCCTACTTGACATCCTTAATAGGACATCCAGATTGATAGGATATTGATAGGATAGGAATTGATGATGTCTACCTCAACTTCACCAAAGCCTTTGAGACTGTCCCTACGACATCCTTAAATATAAACTGTCAAAATGCACAGTGAGGAAGACTGAAAAATGGGTGGGTGGCTGGGCCCAAAGGATTGTCATCAGTAGCACAAAGTACAGCTGGAGGCAGGTCATTAGTGCTCTGACCCCAAGGGGTTGATACTGGGCCAGATACTCTTAATTGTCTTCATAATGGATGGGGTGATGGAACTGTTTACCCTCAGCAAGTTTGCAGACAGAACAAAACTGGGAGGAGCAGCTGATACACCAAATGGTTGTGCCATTCAGAGGAACCTTGGCAGCTAAAGAATTGACCTGAGGGGAATCTGATGAAGTTCAACAAAGGGAAAAGTCTTGTATCTGGGGAGGAATAATCCTATGCATCAACAGCTGCTGGAGGCTGACTGACTGGGAAGCAGCTTTGGAAGAAAGGGTGTGAGGCTCCTGGAGGACACCAAGTTGAACATGAGAAATGCACCTGTACAGTAGAGAAGGCTAACAGCCTCGTGGGTTTCATTAGGAAAAGTGCTGCCAGCAGTTTGAGGGAGGTGGTCCATCCCTTCTCAACACTGCTGAGACCACATCTGAGGTGCTCTGTCCACTTCTGGGTTGCCCACTATGAGAAAGTTATGGAGTGACTGAAGTGAGGCCAGCCACAAAGATGAATATGAGGCTGGAGCATCGTCCAGATATGGAGAGGCTGAGAGAGATGAGGCTGTTGAGCCTGGAGAAGAGGCTTAGGGGGAATCTTATGAGTATAAATAAATGGTATGAGCCACTGAAGAGGAAAAAGCCAAGCTATTTTCAGCCTTGCTCACTGACTGGACAAGAGGCAATGGGCAGAAATCATAACCCATGGAATCACATGGAATGGGTTGTCTAGAGAGGTTTTGGAGTTTCAGTCTTTGGAAATATTCAAAACCCAACTAGATATGAGCCTGGACAACCAGCTGTGTCTGACCCTGACTGAATAAGGATGTTAGACTATATGACCTCAAAAAAATCCCACCTAAATAAATCTGATTCTGTGAAACGGTTTAGAAGGTGGGTGCATCAGGGGAGTATTCTTGCTGAGGAGCCAACCGTCTTTTACTCAGTAGCTGTGGTGGGATAGGACCTGCATAGAGGGATCATGGACAGGGCAGGAGCATAACCTGTTCATACAGGTGTTCTTATAGTGCAGGATGTGGCACTGGCTTCATCTCATGGCTGGTGAACATTGCCATGCAAGCATGTTGCTAAAACTGAATCTTCGCAAGTCAGTATGCACTGTCTATTTGTTTCACAGATCTTTGGTCAAAGCAAAATAATGAATTGCTCTTTATACAATCTCTAAGCATGGATAAAATTCCCCACAACAGGATGATAAGATTTGAGACTAATGGAGTGATAGTGTGGAGGTTCTCAAAGGAGGTGGTAGCAAAGCTACCACTCAACAGTAGTACTTTTGTTCTCAGGAGAAGTGGAGGTATTCGTGATAAGCAATGGAGGGAAAATGAGCTTTGGTTTAGAGTTTGGACAGATTCTACCTAAATTTGACATTGTGGGAAAATGAATTATATTGCTCCTGTCATCAAACTACATATCTGGATTTAGCCTTGTACTCCTTTAAATTTCAGCGAGTGTGTGTTCCCATTACCAATTTGTAAAGGACAACCCCAAGTGAGCCACTTGCCGTAAAATTCTTTCATACTTTAAAAGAGACCAAAAAACCCCGAACCCCTATAATTTTAAGCAAATCAGATTTTGGAATAAAATTGTGGAATTCTGCCTGAAGCTTTTGGCATATGACTGTGCCATCATAACTTTGCTGAATTTAAATTACTTCATACATTGATGAATTTAAACTACTTCACAAAATCAATAGAAACTGATTTGTGAAAACTGCTGAACAGTAATTGGATTTAAAGTCTAATACAATTGTGTTCAAAAAGAAGATTCCTGCTTCAACTAACACAGAGTTAAGACCATCCCCTTCACTTTCTCTCCATTCAGATATGTATCCAGCTGTTAAAAACTGTACTGCTTGTCATACAGTATGGTGTATTTTTTATGCATCTGTTATTTTTTTAATGGAACATGAAGTAAGTCTATTGCAATCATGACCTCCATCAAATTCAGATTCTTCTGGTGTTGTATTTCCTTTCCCCATTGTTTCATTATGGAAAAGCTCCTTGCAGCTATCAAAAAGTTTTCTTCTGAAGCTAAGCTGGGTTTTGTTCATCAGAAAAGAGAATAGAGAACTTTGAAAACAAAGTGAAAATCACCAAATGAAGTGTTTATGGCTTGTTTCTAACTAATGAAAAGTTGTTTTCATTAAATAGTAGGCTTATTCCTACCTGAACATACTTAGCAATTGGACAGCTTTTCCCATCTTTTTTGTTTGATCCATCCTCTCTGTATATTTCAGTAGCTTGCATTTACTGAGGTCTGAAGTATAACCATTATTTCTAGCATTTATTCCACACGCTATATGTTGCTACAAGTCCCTATGCTGTTTGTTTTTTTTTTTTTTTTGTGACTGAAATCAGTGTTTATCCAATAACAAGAACATACCTGCTACAACATTTAACATAAAAATTGTGGCAATCACAACTCAGAGCATTTTGTGTGTTGGAATGGCAGTTGTATGCCTAATGTTGCTGGATTATCTTCAAAACTGGTGTCCTTTTACAGTGCAATTGCTCTACCTTTTTCTAATGTGTAGAAACAGGGCTTGAAATCATGCACAGAATATTGTCAGAGGCAATAATACACACATAGTTAGGCACACATTGTGGAAAAATGGATGTTAGGGTTATGATCTGCTCCTTTGATATATCCAGGAATTGTACTCAAGTGCAAATTGGAAAGACAAAATATGTACACGTTGCTGGACATACACTTAATAATATCCTGGTTGTCTTTTATCTTAAGGTTTATGATACACTGGGAGATGTGTGGCAAACACTGGAAGCACTTATTTCCATCTAGAACTTTTAAAATATAACAGCAGAACATGAAACCATGAAACCACGAAACCACAACTGTCTAACCAAAATCAGTTGCTATGTTCCCAAGCTTCTCAGAATTTAAATGTATGATATCTCAGCATTTGGTACCACTTTGAAGGTACATCCTTTTCTATTCTTCTTCTTTTTTTTCCAGTTTTCTTTTCTTTTTTTATAGAAATGACAGAGGACATATTTCTCACCTTTGGTGAGATATTCAAATCCAATGTCAAGTTCATGTCTCATACTTCTCTGAAAAGTGCTTTAAAAAAATTTGCTTGCTGAATTGCCCAGATTCCTCCCCTGTGTCTCCCACAGTGGAGTTACTTGTATGGGCTGCAGTTGCACTGGCAAAGTGTTATGGACTGGCAACAATCCCCAGTGCCCAAGCCCCCTGCAGTACCTGGGGGACTGAGGGGTAATAGAAGAGCTGGAAATGAAGGAATGAGATTTACCTTGAGATGAAGAAGGGAGGAGATAGGAAGAGGGTGTTTCTAGTCTGAACTTTATTTCCCGCCATCATAATCTCTTTTTAATTTGCCATATATTAATTAGTCTTCCCCAAACTAAGGCTGTTTTGGCCATGATATTAATTGGTGAGTGATCTCCTTGTCTTAATCTTGACCCACAGGTTTTTTCTTCTTATTTCTCTCCCCTTATTCTTTAGAGAAGGGGGAGTGAGAGAGCAGCTGGGTGGGCCTTTGGCTTTTAGCCAAGTCCAGCCCACCGCAGTTATGCAGCCATGCACAGGCATGGCTTTGGCAAGCAGTGCTGAGTAATGCAGGTTTACATGAGATGTGTTCAATCTAGACTGCCAAGTAAATAATGTAGGAGTGTATCATGGTATGCATTATGCATTCATATTTAATGTGTTTTGAATGAACCCGCTTCAGAATTTGAGATTACTTGAAACTTATGTTAAATGGTTCAATTTTGCTGCATTTCTTTTTTAAGACTGAGATCTGGTATTTCAGGAAAGTGTAGGATCTTTAATATACCTTCCCTTTTAAATCTTTTTTTAATAACAGAAGATTGGGCAACATTTGGGCAAAATGCACAGATCTGAAACGGCTTTTCTCTTTCCATTGACTGCATGGGGACTCAGAAGTCTGAAAAATGCAGAGTAAGCAGTCTGGGCTGCCATCATGGTCTGGGTTTAGGTGATATGATAGATATCTAACTCTGCTTTGGCACAATGGCAGGTTTGTCTCGATGTGCCTACTGGGCACTTGGTCTGAAGGTGAGAAAGATTCTCTGAGACTGAAAGTACTGCGATCTGATTCTTCATATTTGCAAAAAGAGAAGGAAGGAGACTTTTCACTCCTTCCCCAAAGCTGAGTAGAAGGCATGGACAAGTGTAAAGAAGAACACTAACAATCCTTTCTGTAAGCTGTGTACGTGTTTTTTCTCTACTCTTCATTTTTCATTGTGAAACAGAAAAACTTCATGAAGAGAGAGGTACTGAGCTGAGCAGACTTGTGGTATCTCAGTTGGCCTTCAAATCACTACCAACCCGTTGTAAAGAAAAATTTTTTTCAGGGCAAATCCAGAGATTTTGAAGCAAATGAGTTTTTTGAACTGCTTTGGTCTCTGAAATTATATGAACATGTATGAATAAGTGACTGTCTTGTACATTGCAAAGATCTTCAAGAAAAACTTTTTTTTCCCAGGTACAAAGAAGAGAGTGAGGAGGCATTGAAACACTTAATATACAGATACAGGAAGCAGAAACATTGATCTTGTAAGCTGCAGTTTGGAATGGGGAAGAAACACGTACGTTCTCTGAAATACTAACTAGATAGTGGGTTGTTCCCTCCTTTTTTTCTGATGTTTTTTAATTCTTATTATCATGCAAAGGTGACTCTCCAATTATAGAAAGAGTTACTGACAGCGTCTATGGCTAAATGAAATAATGTATTATGACTGTTAATTTAAGTGGACATTATTTTATTAGCTTACATACTTTTGTTACAGAATTTTGCTAACGAAACTGCTCTGCTATTCACAATTTCGGAACATAAATTGCAGCCTGCAATAAAGTGTAAAAACGTTATGCAGATATGCTGATGCAGCCAGCTTAGTTTGCTTTCACTAATTATTTATGTATTGTAAATTGAAATATATTTTTTGTTTTAAGTGAGTTATGTGCCTGATAAAGGTTATAGACCCCCAGTTCTTCTTTCATTGACAATCACACTTCTACTGAATTTCTTTTGGTTTACACAGGTGACCCTGGATAATCTTAGACCTAGATTTAAAGAACAATTCTGCCTGTGTCCCATAAGACAGCACAATGTTCTCCCTCAGTGTCAGAGCTGTATTTGTGGGGCGCACAGAAATAAGGAATTATAAAGTATGTTTGAACGACAAGAAAGCATAAATGAATCAGTCAAACTGCACACAAGCAACTGATCTTTGGAAAGGGCTACTGCCGGTTTAATGTAATTTCTTTTCAGAGGAGAACCACAGAGCATTTTCACTGAACATAAATGGAGCACCTTGGCATCCACTGAAGCAGACTTGGATCAGGAGAGCTGGCAGCCTCTCATAAGAAGCAGTTTTTGTTGAACTGCCTTTGAAGAGTTTGAACTGGCAGTGCTGTGTTCTGGCTACAGGGTAACTTGGCTGAGAACATTCGGATTTCCCCTGACATTAAGTCATTTAAAGTAAAAAAAAAAAAAAAGATCATTTCCTTCCCTTCCAGCTCCATTCAGAGGGAGAAACTATTTTTACTGCCAGACTTGCTGAGTGTTAGTCCCTCATGAATGGAGCAGCAGAATTAAAACCATTTACAATTTTAGTGATTAAAGACCAGAAGACACAAATTAAAAGTATATTAAGTAGCTCATATTTAATGAGCTCTTAGATTTCGTTTTGCAATCCCCAACATGCAAAATTATGAAGGAAAGCAGAGATAATTAAACATTGTTAAGAAATGAGAACAGTCTCAAGAACTTGGGCAGGATTACTGATTTTGATAAATGTAGTAGTAGGAGGAGGATATGAGTCTCAGTCATGTGAAAGTTGGGGACTGTGACTCCTAGAATCCAACAGCTTGAACAGCAGTCTTTTACAAAACCATATGAAAAAAATCTGATTGTAAAAAGCTGTTTTGCAAACACTTTGCATTTTTGTCTCTTTCTTTAGTCTTGACTGAAGATTTTGTAGACTCACAGAATGGTTTGCACTGTAAGGGACTTTAGAGATTGTCTAGTTCCACCCCCCCTGCTATGGACAGGGACTCTTTCCTCCAGACCAGATGTTCAAGGTCCTATCCAGCCTGGCCTTGAATACTTCCAGGGATGGGGCATTTCCCCAGGGCAGTGGTGCTGCATAGTGCCAAACCAAGTGGAATCATTAGTTCAGTATCTCCAAGTTGTACTCCAATTTATATTTCACAGAAAATTACTTTCCTTTTATTTCCAACATGTAATCCTTTCTTTTTTTTTTCCCTGGAGAGGCTACCACTGCTTTACTGGTGGGTGTGCATTCTGTACATCTGCAGTTTACATTTATTTTTCCACAATACCACCTAGCTGTGTGTGAGACAAACTCTTATATTTCACAAGTTTTCTTTGAATTGGATTTGTCCTTTTTGAGCTTGAAACCACTTCCAACTCTATTCTCTCTTGAAAAATTATAGCTGCACATTTTTGTGTATCACCTGAAATTTCAATTTCAATTTTGAATAAAATTTCTTGGAAAATATCATTAGCTGGCAAGTCTGTTTGAGATTTGTCTTGCAGGGGATTCTAAATTGTTTAGTAATTTTAGCAGGCATTATTCTAAGTGTCTAATTCTCTAGGCTTTTGTTCACATTGTTTTCCTCCTCACTTGTCATGGACTTCTCTTGAAAATTCTGTAAAATGCTTAAGTGTAGGTATGAATCTTGTAATTTGCCACTGTAACTCCAGAACTTGCTTATTTTTCTATGTCTGAGATATATTGTTAGAGTCAAGTAGTGACAGATAAAGAAGACAAAATTTGGAAAGAAAGCAAAGAAAATAACACAGAATTTCTTCATGGTTTTCCTGGGTTGCAAACCTGGTACTCCACTCCACCAGTCTCTCCTCCCATTAACATTTGCATATTAATAGTTTTCCTATTCTGAAGGAAAAGCAGATGTTTATTACCTCATGCTTGCTCTCCTTGCTTTCAAAACCTTAGATTTTGTCTTGATAGGGAATACTTTAATTTCCCATGCCATGTGCACCCTCTCATATATCAAAATGCATTTTTCTTTGAAACAGAAGTTTGAGATTAAATGAGCAACTGTTCCAAGAAAAAACAAAAAAAAAACAAACAAAGAAAAAACCAAAGCAACAACACCTCCACAAAACAAAACAAACCACGCCCCAAAAGCAAATTAAAAAACCCACCCACAAAAAAACCAAACCAAACCAAAACAAAACAAACCACGCCCCAAAAGCAAATTAAAAAACCCACCCACAAAAAAACCAAACCAAACCAAAACAAAACAAACCACGCCCCAAAAGCAAATTAAAAAACCCACCCACAAAAAAACCAAACCAAACCAAAAAAAAAACACCAACCCTTAAACCCCCTAAACAAGTAGAAGGCTGTTGAAGTGCTTGGGAATACTGAAATACTGATGCTCCCTCTCGTGGTCTAGTTGAAATGAAACAAACCAGAGAAACTATAACATTTTAATGCATTGTTTTCCTTGATCAAAATCTTTGGTATTTTTGATTAGTAATCTTTTGCTGGAAATTCTGGCAACTCATCAGGAATCTGTTTCTAAAAGAAGGTATTCCGTATGTGTTTCTAAAAAGGAAAATAAAATTAACCACAGTTATGTTTGTAACAAATGTATTTCCAACCAGCCTGATATTTCATTCTAGCTTTATTTTAGGGTTATTAGATTTCAGCTGTCCATTTGCTCATGAGTGTTTGAGGGGATTTAACTGTAAGGAATGTGGCAAGTTTGTGATCTGACAGCTAGAATTGAAAGCACCAGACTAATCACTAACTAAAACATGCATTAAATAAAATCAGATTATGGCATAGCTAGTCACTTAGATTGTGCTGTGTATCTAGGAACAGGGGAGAAGAGACCTCTCTGGGTACAAAACCTCTTGGTCTTTTACTCAGATCTGGCTGGGTGTCAGAATCAGGAGACTGAAAACTGTCCTTTCATTTATTGAAAGAGTTCCTTTAACACTTTCATGGATTTTTTCTGTTAAGTTTAGCAAGCACTATAATTTTTGAGGTATATCTATATATCTATATATCTATCTATGTATATATCTCTAGGATTTCCTGTAAATGAAGTATGTGTCAGGTGTTAACTAGATTGATCCAGTCTCTCAGACCTTCAAGGCATCAGTGTGGCCAGAGCCCAGGCAGGCATTTAAAACTTGAGTCTACTGAGACTTGGTAAATCTAGTTTGAAGTGCATCACAGGACTGTGCATTGTTTGCTTCAGTCATTTGATGTAAAATAATTTCTGTAGAAATGCTGAGGTCAGAAAGAACCATTTGTATAGTGGGAAAAAAGAGTGAAAGGCACAAACCAAAACCGAAACGAAGAATGTGACACATTTCTCATATTGAGTGGCTGAACTTAGCCAGGACAGTGTCTGACCATTATTGATATGATGCTCCCATCATTGTGCAGTCCTGTTTAAATACAAAGGTTTTATAATGCTCCAGTTTTCCAAACTGTGAGTAATCATAAGTAGACATTCTAAGGAATTGCACCAAGCAAAATCAAACTGCCATAAAGTTCATGTGTGGCACTAATTGCAATTTAACTGTGTGGTTATTACAAGAGCTTTTAATTAACTCAGTCATCATACTGTGGCATACAAATTGTGCGTAATAACAGCATGCTGACTATAATGACAATAGGTTTGTCTGAACTGTGAAAATCAGGAGTTTTATAATTTTCTGAGGTTTCTTTTTGTGCCTTTAAATATTGTGTGGTATTTAAGAACATTTCAAAAAAGGAAAAAAAAAAAGAGAGAAAAAATCCTAGCAAGTTGCTGAGGCTTGCCTGTTTTAAAATTTTTTGGAAGTCTTTAATTCTTCTTGAAATTCAGTGAGAGATATCTTACTGAATTCTTTTTCTGATGATTTTTCAGTTTCACTTTTCTATTTTTCATCCCCTTTGAGGATCATGTTTCACTCTCTTTTGTTTTTGAAGCCAAAAAAATGCTCAGTTTGTGGAAACATTCAGAGGAAATCCCATTCCAGTGACACTGCAAGATAGTAAGAATACACTGTGATCAGATATTGCTGCAAAATGATAATTTATTAGTTCAGTAGGGTAGTGAGAGCATTGCTCTTCTCTCAAAGTTACGATTCCAGTCTCTCAAGACAGGCAATATTAGCACTGAATGATTTCTCAATTGGAAGGTTAATTTTGCAGTCCAAAGACTAAAAATTAGGAAACAATGTATCAAATGGATATAGTCGTAGTCCTTCAGAAAAGACAAGAAATACATCTCGGTGATGTTATGCTTATCACATGTACTTCTTCCTGTAAATATAAGGGAAACATTAAAAAATAAATGTAAAGCAGAAATTATTATGGAAGCTGTATTTATCTGGTTTTTAGACTGTCATCAGCCCTGTACTGGGAAGTGAAATACTGGAATATTTGTGTTATAAATTATTTGGCCCAAAGACAGAACAGGCACCTGAAGGCAAGACAAGAGAACATGATGTTATCATGTGCACAAGTTTACTGCAGAAACCAGGTGATAATGAAGACTGGGCTAGTGAGGAAGACAAAAGTAAATTAGTTATGTACATAAAGTTAATGACATAAAAGTGACAGACACTACAGAACAGTTTAAAAACCCCAGGCTGGGTTTGGCTGGGTGAGCAATATGAGCATGGTGTACCAAAGACAGAAAGACAAACCAGTGCCACACTAAGCCAGTGGTCCCAGAGGTTTAAATATCACAGACATGAGAAAGGTTACAGAGATGCTGACATCACCATTGTAAATGCTGAAGTACCTCATCCTTCAGAAACTGTGTCTGAATAAGTAAGTGGCTGCTAAAGAGTGAATTTTGTGCTGCTGCCCTCATTAACAGAACTGAGTTCTCTGCAGTGTGGTTACTGCCATGCATATCTTTGTGGGAATGGCAGAGGTGTATGTGGTGCTGTGCAAATGCTTTTTATTAGAATTTTCCAACGCTGGAGAAAAAAATCAGTTCTTAAAAAGAATTTCAGGTAATTACTGGTTTTTAATGTTATTTTATATATAAAATTTACCCAAGATGAATTTTTAAGAAGGATTTTGTATTTGAAACTAAGGTTTGTATTTACATGTATCAGTGAATGCAAATTTCCTACTATTGCAAATGCATTTCTTGAGACATTGACTCAAAGAGAGCAGAGAAAAGCTGTAAGACAGCATTTTGAAAGAACTGTTGATGTACAGCACATATAAAACAAGTATCATCCATATTCCATGGTACTATGACTGTAAAAATTATTGATTTTTTTTTGTTCATTTTAGTCAGAGCAAAATATAATGAGGCTTTACTGTAAATTCAAGAAACATGGATAGCTGTGAATTCTTTTGTTTTCCTAATGAAGGTGAATGTATGTGAGGTTTATTCAGTTTACTATCAGTGGAGCCAATTTGTTTTTTTTTGTCTGTCTTTTTTTTTTTCCCTTGACCTGACGGACTGTTATTTATCTGCTCAGGGGCTGCATTGTCCTGCAGGTCATCTCAACCCTGTTTCTTCTCTCCCCTCCCTCTCCCTGTTTCTCCTCTTCCCCTCACCCTGCAGTCAGGCTCTGCAAGTGCCTGCACAGCAAAGGTGCCTTGTTCAGAAGGACAAGGCACCTGAGACCTACAACACCTTACACACCTGACCCAGGCCTGTCATGAGACAGAGCCTCCTTCCCAAACATCTGGATCTGATTCTCACTCTCTGTTAAACCTTATTTTTTTTTTGGTAAGACAAAGAGTAGCTGAAGAGTGTATGGGAAGCTGGAACTGAGGCAACTCAAACAATCAGTTGCTTAATCATAGAAGTTGATCATAAGCGTAATGCTCTGTGTGTCACATCAGTGAGCATAAAAGAATATGATAAAAGTTGAGACAAATAAAGTGATGGAAACATTTTGTGTCTCTGGTATATCTCCATTATATTGGCATAGAGGGGCTGATGTGATAAGCTGCAGCAGAGGCTGGCACTGAAGGAGCAAAGTTGCATAAGGATGCATGAAGCATAGAAAAGGTGTAGAGACTTACAAGGGGGAAAAATGGGGAGTCCAGTTAAGCTGGTGCTTATGCTTTAATGTGTTCTGAAGAAGAAATACTGGGGCAAGTAGAGGGAGGTTTGAAACTAAGTTTGAGGACAAGAAGGAATGTAGTAAGATGCTGTCTAGAGAGACACTGCCTCTAAGAAGAAATGGTGAGATGAATGCCTCAAGTGATGTTCAAAGTGTAATCCCTTAAGGGACATTGGTCGTATATCTAAAGATAATTGTCTTGCAGGTAATTTCAGGCATATCATTTGAAGGCGGTCTAAACTATAACTTGGCTGCCTGAGTTGTGACATGTGAACCACAGCCTAAAAGAACTACTCACTTCCAACTTTACCTTCAATTTCAAATCATAACTTGAACACTAGTCCTTATGTAGTGATAATGCTGATTCTTTCTTCTTTTCACTGACCTAAGCAAGTGCATTCAATGAATCTTTCATTATTACCACATACAACATGCATGACAATAAAAACTTATTAAAATTAAATGTGTTTATTCTGTTCTAGATTTTAAATGTGTTTCTTAACTAGCTCTGCAAGAGTTCTTAGTTGGAAAGATGGTCCATAAGACCTGCATTTCTCTCTTTAATGCATGATGATAACTTGAAAATGAGATTTATTTGCTGTCTCTGTTCTTACATGTGGGAACATAAAATAGGAAACAATAATGCTTGTTGTGTAGCATACACACTCCTACCTTCACATGAGAGCATTTTGAATATGTTTCTGTTTCAAAACTGGATGTCTGCCTTAGAGGCCACATTGGTCTCCTCTCTCCCTTTTTCTCTCTAAAAGTTGACTACCTATTGTACTACCAAATGACCAAGTTTTCATAAATCACATACAGTGTTAGTTTTTTACCAGTGCCAGCTTACACAAATGCATGCTGTTTAGTCTGCTTAATAGATCTTTTATGTTTTGATTACAAGCATAACTGTCTCTTTTTTAATGTATATTATTTAATGTATATTTCTAATTATTTTTATTCAATTGCTAGTAAGAGTAATGAGCTGTAATGAGAGTAATGTGATGTCCTGTGTCATACAAAATGCTCGGTATCAAATTTTGCAAAGAAGAAAATGAGACTTCATGTGATTTTTTTAATCTTTTGACATCTAGATAGAAAACTGGACATAAAATTCCTTGATATTTCCAACATCTGCTAACTGTTCACTATATCTTTGTGTAACTGGGCTGAGCATGCCATAATAATTGATCAACCCTGAAAGAAGGCAAAAATGCATATTAAAAATGTGATTGGGATATATTACAGAAAAAATGGAAATATGCTGCTGTTAACAACACATCATATTCCTTGAGGTTTCTGATACAGTCTACATAAAAATACACTTCCTTATGGGATAAAAGCACCCCAATCAATAAAATATATGGTGACTTTCTTATACACTTGGTATCCCTTAAAAAGGAATGCTTTTACTATTTTTTTCTACTATAAAATGACTAATTATGTGTTTTCTGCATTCATTATAGGTACAGTGTTGCACAGTATGATAATTATGCTTTTCATACCTTAGTCTTTCTTTCTTTCTTGTTAAAATGTAGTGAAACTGAATTGAGAGATACATAACAATTGTTGCTTACATGTGTTCTTTCCTCCCTCTTGTGTTTTTTTTTCCTTTTAGGTGAATAAGATATGTGGTCCTCCTGTAAGGAAGCCTAAACAGTCTCCAGATTGCTCCTTTGATCAGAACAAAGATAATCAAGGGTTGAAGATATTCTCCAGGGATGGTGAACAAACACTCGCCAACAGAAGAAAGTAAGACATTAGTTTTACAGCCAGAAAGAAAGAATAAAGTAAGCCATTAATTTTACACCAGAGTAGACTGTGCTCAATGCAATGGCATGCATTACTAGAGAATAAAGTCTCCAAAGACTTTAGCATTGAAACATTTTTGAAATTTAGAAACATTTTAGCAACACAGTCTACTGTTACAATTTGTAAAGGTAATTTCATGACTAGATTTTGTTTTCAGAAGTAATGGACATATGACCAGAGTCATTTGGTGTGGTTTAAAGTATTTGGGAGAGTGGATAACATTGATAGAGTATGAGTGTTAGCTCTATGTGTAATTTTTAAAATTAAATTTAACTTTCCATATCAGCAGGCATTATTAAATCTGACAAAAAAGTGACTGTAGCTTTTTACAGAAAACTATTTGTACAAGCTGATAAGACAGAAAAAATGAATTACTTTTCTTACATACCTTTCTGCTGTAAAAAAGAGACAACTAAACATTTGGTACTAAATCTTGAGAGCCTTGTTCAAGCAAGACCTGCTGATTTTTTTCGTCTGGCTCTTTTGCTGGTATGTAGTGAATTGAAGTGACTGCAGAGGCTTGGAGATTTCATTTAAACCTGGCTCAGCATTGCAGGGTGAACTTTGTGTAACTGTATGGGTTAGGTGTTTGAGCTGCCATTACACTCTGTGGAAAGAAGTCATTTTAGCTGCCCACACATCTGTAAGCATTCAGTGCCACTCAGAGGTACCCTGGGGTATCCCAGCTGATCTTCTCCTGCCAAGAAGGATGCAGGTGTTCCAGAAGCTGTATCTTAGAGTTCAAGCCTGACAGAGCTGAAGAAGTGTTTGGAGCATACTCTCAGGCACACAGTGAGACTCTTGAGGATGGTCCTGTGCAGGGCTGAGTTGGACTCGAAGATTCTTGTGAGTCTCTTCCAAATCAGCAGATTCTGTTATTCTGTGATGGCTTCCAGCTTTCTGCAGATATCTCAGGTAGCTGAAGGAAACTCAAAGGCCAGTCTATATTTAGACAAGTTAATCAGGTATTTTATGACCGTACTAGCACTCTAAGGTGTTAGGAATGTTGCAGTTAAGATTAAAGGCTCCATTATGCAAATAAAGTACAAAGTTAAAATCAGAATTTTCATTTCTGTCATAATGTTTGCTAAAATACAGAGAAGTTTTCTTTGTCCTTTTTTTTCCTCTCATTTCACTATGCAGTGTAGGGAATAATTGCTTACTCCTGGTGTCTGGAGAAGAAAAGGTGCCCCTGAGCTTCAAAAGCAAACCATTCTTCTCAGTGTAAGGACCTTCAGTTACTAAATAGAGGAGAGAGAAACCAAGGCAAAATATAGATAGAGGTTTTTGAAAACATTGTGGTAACAGAAAGATGTGCAAACCAGAAGTTTGCTTTAGCCAGCACAGAAGTTTTTCAGGGAATACCCATTACATGGGTGCATGTTTCTCAGTTACATGCAAGTTCTTGATGTTTTCTCATTCCTGACACTCTGCAAACACAATACCATATTCTAAAATCTCATTTAAACCAGGACTGTTCCACGTTTCAAAGCACAGAACACTGGATTGACCTCAGGGAGATCGCCTGAGAGACCTTCAGGGGCATGAGAGGCAGTGGGCAACACAAAGCAATATTTATTTGCTTTCCCTTTCCTTCCCCTCCTTTCCCTCTCACCTGGCTGGGATTCTGGAAACACTTCATGGCATGTAAACGCTGCACCAAAAAGGTGAAGGCAAAGAAACTTTGAAATTCACTGATGCAGATTCCAGTTTAACAACTTCCTATCTGCTATCATCTGCAGTTGCTGCCTCCTGGATCACCTCCTTCCTTATTAGGCACAATCACTTTACATTTCACTTTATATTCCCATAGCAACTGTAAGAACCTCACGTGGAAGTGTGACTTCAGCAAGTGCTGCAGCTTGCTCTTAAGGAAGTGCTCTTCTCTAATTCCACCCTATTTACCTCCTGTGGTACTTCTGTTTTCCAAATGCATGTCCAGATGAAAGTTTACATTTTAAAGTACATGTTGGGCTGCTGCTACCTGAACTTCACCTGAATTATTTTTACCATTGAACCTAAGCTGGTACTATTTGGTACAAGGAGAAAAAGAATTTTCTCTATTCTTTTGATGCCAGAAAATTGTTAGATGAATTTTTAAGAGTCTAAGCAAATCCTTCCACAGCAACATAGCAACATACAAACTGGGAAGTATGTAATGCTTTCTTCTCCAGAACTTCATCCTGCAGAAAGCTTCTAGTACAGAGGATGAAATTGTAAACAATTAAAAAAAAAAAACAACAAAAAAACCACAAAAAAACCTGTCTGAATAAACAGATAAACAGTTTTAAAGTATCTTCAGCTCCCACTGACTGTAATTGCACATTTGTGGTCAGCTGCCTATAATTACATGCTATCTGGTCTAGAGGATGATCATGTGAAAATTGACATTCATACCATTTGCCCTTCTAACTACTTTGGTCAGACATCAACAGGGACTGAAATCAGTTATTACTTCTCTATTAAATTTAGCTTTGCCTCAGGACATATTTACTAATAAACTGAATGACCTTTCTGTTAGAATGCAGTTTATGACATGATATTATGACAGCTATATTTATTTATTTTTATTTCTTCTTTGGAAAAAAATTCCAGCTGCTCACTTTGAGAGTACTCTCTAAACACTGTTTTTCACCCAGAATGTAAAAATAAAGCATAGACAAATCAAAATGTATCCACTCAATGGCATTTGGAGGGAAATTGCAAACCCACTGTGCACACTGGATTCAATTTTGGGTATGGAGAAATAAAAGATACGACTGTTCATGGCTAGGAGAGTGTGGATGGATCATACTTAAAACCTAATGCACATAGGCAATTATATGTTGCATAGTCAAAATTGACCCTACATGGTATTTTTCAGAACTGCAGTTTTAGAATTAGTAGGGTAGTGCTCACATCACAGTTAATAGACATAGTAAATCAAAACCACTGTAGTTTGTGTAAAATATTTGCCCTATTACATGAAAGAACGTATGGCTTTTTAAATGATGAACTGTATAAATCACTGATGTTTTATCTGTTTTAATTTAAAGTAAACTAAATTGAACAATTAAATT
Source organism: Peucedramus taeniatus (assembly GCA_013400575.1). NCBI lineage: Eukaryota > Metazoa > Chordata > Aves > Passeriformes > Fringillidae > Peucedramus > Peucedramus taeniatus. The sequence continues at coordinate 16,752 of WBNO01030502.1, forward strand.
CCCTATAGCATTTTAATCCTATGGTGACTAAATATAGGGAAATGTATATACTATTTCTGGCATTTTTTCACAACTCCAGACACTATAAAAGAAGTTAACAACAAGTGGAGCTTGCTGGGTAACAGGGCAATGAGTACAGCATTTGGTGGGACTTTTCTGTGTGCCTACAGGTCATAGATAACTCAGTAATGTGTCATGTTCCATTTCAGAATGAATAAGTATTTAATTTTTCTCAGTAGGAAAAGGTCTCTCAGGAAGAGATTTTCAATACATAAACAAACAATTTATATTAAATATCACAATTCTGTTAACGACATACCAACTAAAAAATAATTAATTTGTTTTGCATTAAGTACAAAACCTTATCATTACCTCTGGGCATCTTGAAAATTATTTAAAATAACAATACATAATTTATAACCTGCCAGCACAGCACATGGTAGAACTGATACAATCCTTCAGACAGTTATTTAAATCTTTAATAAATACTGTACACCTACATCTTAAACCCATTTTACCTGAATCTTGAGTTGATGCATAACTTTAAAAAGAAAAATTTTGTAGTATTTGTAAAGATAGGTGGGGGACTTCTTATCAGCACTTTTGAAAAACAGGAGACTTATTTATCTGCACCTGGTTTTTATTTGCTGTGCTTTTTTTTTTGGAGCCATTTTTCATCTATTTGTCCAACTATAGCACTGCAAACTGTATCTCTACAATGTAAGAAAATTTCAGGTTGAAAGAAAATATTTCCTGTTCCAGAGCATATGTAAAGTAGTTTTTTTTTGTTGTTTTTTTTTTTTTTAATTTGACCAGTGGGAGTATCAACTTTGTAAACTAATGAAGCGTATCTAAAAGAACCAAACTCATCTACTGACAGATCAATTTAAAATATCACCGGAACCAGCGGAGAGTGATGGAATAAACACATTCCTTATCTTTCAGAAATGCACAACAGCAAGACAGCTCAGTGTTGCTGGTTGACACTGACAATTGTTTCTGGTGTTCCCATGTGCAGGGAGTTTATCAGCCACCTCCGGCTCTACAGAGCCTTTTACGGCGGCCTGGCGGATCAGCTGTGCAGGAATGAGCTGGCAGCTGCTGATGGACTCCCCTGCTGGAATGGAGAAGATGTTGTAACAAGGTAGCTTTCTGGCTCACTTCTGTCTTTTTTCTGTTGTAATTCAAGTTTTGCTAAAACAGCTTCTATTCGAGTCAGGTACGGTGTTTCCCTGTGTCTGTGTCAAGATTAGTGTGGCAGCAGCTCTCTGGCCACAGACAGAAACAACTTTCCCATGCATTGTCTTGGGGAAAAGTCTGTGAGAACAGAGAAAAGAATGAGAAACAATTCTTATCTTCACTTGCTGCACCTGTTGTTGTGAGCATGTGGAATGTGTTATGGAGATTTGTTTACCAAAGGGTGGTTTCTTAATTAGACAATGGTGATGGTGTTTGGATTGGGGGACCAATTAGGTCCACCTGTATTGTAACTCTCTATAAAAGCAATGTGTTTCTTGAATGGATTGGAATGGTTGATCAGCCTTCTGTGAATCATAGAGTCAATGCTAATTATTTCCCAGCTGGAGTCCTGCTGCAGTGATAGATTAGTTTGAAAATTAAAGAAGTGTGGGTTCCCTTCTCTCAAGCTTCACAGTACACAGTAAATAAAATCTCCCTGCATCTCTGTCTAGGAAAAAGAAAAAAAGAATTCTGATGCTCTTCAGACATTTTTTTCTTCAAATTTGCAGCATCTAAACACACACTGGAAAAGAAGCTGGATTGGCATTTACAAAATACAGTTGGAGAAAAAGAATATGGGTTTTTGTTTGAGCTTGGTCTTTATAAAATGTTCCTTTTAATGTGTGGTAATAGACTCAAGCTTAAAACCTTCCCTGGCTGTGAGGTATGAAGTAATCTCTTAATATATATGGTTTCCCATGAGAGGACTAAAAGTTAAAAGTGAAGATAAAACATTTTAAAAGAGAAACATGTATTTTTTATATATGCAGCAGCTTGGGAGACATCATTCAGCAGCAGTGGCAGAGAAGAGATAGTAAACTGTTACAGTCCTAGATGTGTGTCTCTGGAATCAGTATATTACGCAGCTTATAAAACACTAGCATTTTTGAATGGCAGAAAGATTTTTGGAGAGCTGATCTCTGTGTTTTTGCTTTATTGCTTTGATCACCAAATCATTTCTCTGAGCAGGAAATCCTTCCCTTCCTGATGACAGAGACCAAAATATTGAAAAGTTTATTACAGTTTTTTGTAATAAAAATCATTATGGTAATGTGGTGTGTATTAGTAGGTAGTATCAAAGGTCATATCAAAGAAGGCTGTGAGGAGAGTTAGTAAAGTGTGAGATAGCACATAGAGAGAGCAGTGGGCAATATGCACCTTTAGGTATCTCTAAAAAGGTAGGTAGGTGCTGTCACTTATTGATTGATACATGAGGAACTTAGTGACATCCTTTTAGCAAACAGCTACAGGCCCACTTTTATCTTCTCGGGCTGTCCTGTGCTTTGGCAGCACCAAAGTCCAGTGAGGAATGGACTCCCTTGACAGTCTCACTGGCAACCTTTCTCCAAGAATTTCAGCAAGGTTCTGAAGATGCCATGTTCCTTCTTTAGGTAACTGTATTTGAGATTTAATCTCAACTGTACCTCCTTGCTTTTGTTGTTCTGACCATTCCCTGGTTCACTTAAAGTCTTCCTACCAAATACTTCAGTAACAATATGAAGTGAGGGTCTTGTAATTACAGATTTCCTAAGAACAAGGTTCTTCTGTCATTACTTGTGGCTGCTTATATACTTACTATTAATATATTAGATATTTTCAAACCTTTCTTATTATATCATATGATACTATTATACTGTATCTATTATTATGTTATATGATTGTACTGTTACTTTGTTTATACTGTTATACTGTACTGTTTGATTTTGATTGATTAGACACTAAGGTCCTGATAAAGAAATCAAACATTCTCAAAATTTTCTAATTTCATAGTGTTT
>WBNO01030502.1:19787-48841 GCA_013400575.1 Peucedramus taeniatus
AATTATATATATGCTTATATATATATATATATATGTGCAGATATATGTGCATACAGTATATTTAATATTGGATTCACCCAAAGATATAATGGGTGACAAAAGCGCTGTGTCTTAAAAGTAAGGAATAACACTTAGTTATTAGTTTAACTTAAAAATTTCCTTAATTAAAATATTTTGTCTTTGTATATATATTAATATATATATATATATTTATATTTTTGGTCAGTAACTGTCAGTGTCAGCATCCTGAAAGAGTTGAGATGTAGACAGTAGAAGTACATAATGGTTATTAACACCAGAAGAGCAGGTAACCCTGAGTTGCTCTAGATTATCAAATGGAGCTGAGACTTGCAGATTAGTTCCTACGTCTCAAGACCTCTGATTGTACACTAAATAAATTGTGGCACACAATCTCCTGTTTCAGTATCTTTATGAAGGCACTCAGATCTGTCCTCTTCTACCCCAACATTTTGCCTTCTTATTCAGTCAAAACGCCCTTTGTTCAATTTTATTTGTTTATATTTGTTCTTTTGTAACTGAAGGGGGAAAAGCTGTCCTGCACTTTGACCAAGATAAGGGTTTTTTTACTGGTAGTATTGTTATTACAAAAGTGATGACCTAGGAAGAAGTGTCTGTTATTTGCTCTTATAAAGGCTGGGATGCATAGCAAGCATTTAAAATAAATTCTGCTTAAACATTAACAAGAGTTTTCTAGTGACAAGGACAAAAATAAGTAGTTTTGTTGTCCAGCATCTGCATAAGGAAGGATTTTTAAGAATAGGCCAGGCAGGCACTGAGAAATGATGCAGCAAAAGCTGATTTTTCTTAGCGATGTGGAGATAAATTGGATAACTTCTTCAAATCTCCTCTAGCCCTATGATTCTGAAACTAGGATTATCTAAATACTGTGTTGCTCAACTTCTGTTGTCATGATGGCAGGATACTGTGACATTTTAGAAGCAATAATGACTGAGCAGGCATCATTGCTTTTCTCTCTAAATACTGAAGAACCTGTATACTCGCTCTGTTTACTCTTTTTTTCCTCCCCTCATCCTGCCTTCCCACTAGTATAATAATAAATAACAATACTGATAAACTCATCAGTGCATCTCACCGGTGTTTCTGGCACTGATGGGGAAAAGTCTACATTGTTCAAATTAGTTAAAGACAAATAGATTTTATCTGTTTTGAGATTCTTCATTATTTTCCATCTGTTTTTGCCTTCTGTTTCAAAAACATGTGCCATAGCTAGCTGCTGATGTCTGAAATTTGGGCTTGACATGAGAAAACAGTATAATGAACTGTGTATTGCTGGTGTATCAGGACCCGAGGAGATTGCTTAGACTGCTTGCTGTATCTGTGTTTCAAGCTCCAAGTAGCAAAAAGCCCTGAAAACAGAAGACAGATGAATGGGGGAAAAAAAAATCTCTGCAGTTCCCCATTGTCCTTTTCTGTGCATCTTTCTAAAGGAAGCATTTCAAGGGTTTTAACACTGACAATATTGGATATCAGTTAAATCTTATAACCTTTGCCTTCTCTAATGTTGTCCAAGAGATTATCAGGCCTGGATGGGAAAAGGTCAGAAAATGAAAAACGGTATTATTGAAATGAAAGCTTACTTAACAGTTTACATTTCATACACTTCAGCTGTTCCATTTTTGGTTTAAGCCTTCTTTCTTTTTTTTTTTTTTTCAAATCACAGTGCCATGGAAATACAGCCCTTGAATCTGCAATTCTAGATATTGTTCTGGATCTACCATTTCACACAGTACAGGCTCATGCTTTCATCAAAACCTCAGACCAGAATTCCCACATTCCTGCATTCATGCCTGATGGGATCAGTAGTGGCCAGGACTGTGTCACTGCAGCATGAGGCACAAGACATCTCAGGGGAGTCTTCCACCCCTCCACTGTTTTAACCAATTGTGTGGCTGCAGTGGTCTAGCATGAAATTGAAATTCAAACTTCACTTTCAAAGCCACAGCCGAGTGTTGTGATGATGTGATGAAGTACCTGGAATTTAGTGTTATAGGATTCATTAAGTTCAATGGAAAAAGAGGAATTGAAGTTAGTAAGTTATGCACTGCCAAAGCATATGTGTTTGGAATTTCAGTGGCATCTTAGCATTAAAGCTAAAATAATGGGAGCTATGAAAATAGACTGAGGTTGTTCCACTTCACAAACATTAAGAGATTTAACTGACATTTATACAGCTTTGGTTGTCCAGAAAGCCTGGCTAGAATATGAAGAGATAAATTACAAATACACAGAGGAGAGCATAATATATACAGTACATCTTGAGACCAGCAATTTAACTGAAATAAAAATAGATGTGAGCAAAAAAAATAGTAGTATTTTGTGTGTTGAAGGATTTGGGAGTAATGGGGATTATTAAAAACAGCTAATCAAGTTTTGAAGGAAGAGTTTCATATAAAGCGCATATCTGAAGTATCCAAATTAAGAGAAATTAAACAGCATGATTGATTTTAATTGCTGAGCAAATCGTTAAAAAGTGATTATAATAAGCATCTCTCATCAAATAAATGCTTAGCTTTAGCACAACTCTGAGGCTGGTGAAATTTTCTCTTTTGATTCTTAAATATTCTGAAACTACTACAATCTTGTTCCTGTTCTTACTCAACAAAAGAAGATAAATGGTGATATAAGGGAAATTAATAAATTGATTTTAATTTCCTTCTGTTTGAACTAATCATCATTTTTTAAAACAAGGAAGAATGTAAACTGCCATCTAAGGCACCACTTGGCACCTCTGCAAAAGAGGTACCTGAGCAACTTAAAATGTAGGGACAGCCCATTATGGCTCTTACTGCTTTTCCCAATAGGCTGCTGCCAACAAGGACCAGGGACAGATCATAGAGAAAAAACAACTGTTAGCCACTGTAAGGTGCTCAAAATATGCAAATTTGCAAGTGCCTGACCCAGAACTGGGAACATTGAATCTTCCCATGAACTCAAAAACCTTCACACCTCTAGCTTTCCACAACAAGAGAACCAGAAGTTTTCAGATACCAAAGCACTGAGTCAATTTAAGAGTGGCTTATGATACATATTTCTATGTCAACACAGAAAAGATCTGAACTGGCATGAGATCCCTTTGTTTCTAATAATTGTGGGCTTTGTTCCCTACTTTGATGTGAGTTATAACAGAAAAGTCATTTCTGCTTTAATATTGGTAATATCTGTTCTTGGTGTATGCTTAGATAAATCTCATGTTGCATCAGGATGGAATGGATTTAATTGCATAAAATCAGCAAAATATAGATTGCATTTGATAACTTCAAATTAAATGTTCTACTTTTCCTTTTGTTTACTTGAGCAAATATATCATTTTCTGTTGTGTTTGCTCTAGAATCATTGCACTTGTTTGTTGTGTACAGCAGAGGATCTAATAGAAGGGTTTTGACAGTGGGTGAATTAATTTATATTAGGCTGGTAATAATTTACAAATTGTATTGACTTTTAAAATTAAAAACATGATTAGCACCATGTTAAATAAACTGTAGCATTTATAAAGTCACAGAAGAATATTCAAAGGTAGGCATGAGAAAGAACAGTAACAAGGAATATTCCAAGTTCGAATTATTGCATCCTCGTACCTTCATTTTGTAAGTTTTTGGCTTTTCATTTTACACAGTCATAGAAAAATAGGAAGCACAATTTAATATTAGTGATCTGATGACTCTTAAAGGTTTTCCAGGTGAATTCAGGACTACCTTACTAAACTTTATAACATGAAAGAATGGAGGCAATAAAAATCAAAATCTATTGTCTCCTTTTTGTATTAGGGTTCATGTTAAAACCAAGGAAAACTCTTGCAGGAGACTTTGATGCATAGTTCAAAAATCAACCTCGCATAGAATAAATAACTATGAATCATAGTAGATTATACTAGACAGAAAGTTTATGCCTCATTGAAGTTCTTACAAAAGAAATATGCTCTTACTGAATTCAACTTAGATATACAGGTTCTCTTTCAAATAGTAAGTTTAGTGATATTTTGCAATTTCACACACTGATACTCTGAAACATTTTATATTTCTAAAAACAAGTTATTTATCCCCTCTAGCCATGGCAATTTGATGCAGCACCCTCAATGAGTTATTTAAACAATATTTTGGGTTGTGAAATATTGTCTGTGGTGTCTTCTTTTACTGTAATGCCAACAGCAGTTTTCTATAAACTCTGCAACTTTACCAGTCCAGAGAGGAGACTTCAGTGTAATAATGTTCAGCACTGCAGCATTTAGAGATGTTCCTTTCAACCTTTGTATTATTATGTAACCTCTGCTGAAGATTTTTTCTCTTGGCAGCTATAGGTCAGATTTTCATTGAGCATCCTGCAATGACTGTGAAACTGTGCTTTTGAAACTTAGATTGTGCTGAGGGTTTTGCTTTTTACATATTTACAGATGCTGTAGATACTCAAGCAGGGTGCCTTTAAAGGTCTGGAAATTGGTTGGGAGACTTATGTGAAAACCACAGATTTTTCCTATGAAGCTAATTGTGAAACTTTGCAGAAAGGTTTTCCTTATATTAAAAAAAATTGCTTTATGTAGTCCTATTTTGATGAATATTCTGTAGATTTTTATGTGTACAGATTGATATTTTTACTGTCATTTATATAATACCGATGATCAAAAATTGGTATTCATTTAGTTTTAATAATGCATTCAAAAATTAGTTCATTCATTTTTTCTAGAAATAAATATTATTCTTTCCAGTTTTATCAAATATTTCTTGCTGCTTCTGTAGTCAAAAGAATCATTAGATCCTCTCTAATGAACTAAAACTAATCTGCCATTTAGAACTGTTAGTCTATGAGCATGTACTTAAAAATGTCATTTTGTCCTTCTTAATAAAAGTTACGGTTTCTTATCTTCTTTAGCAGCTCAGCTTCTACTTGTATTCCTTTAGACTTATATGATTGGAAGCACAAATTGTCTTATATTCATTAAAATTACTATTTTGTTCTGTTTCCATTGTAACACTGCATTTCTAGGGTCAAAGTTTTTTAGCACTAGTCCAGATGTGGACTCTCAGGAAAATTAAGCTGCATTAATTAAGACTGTGAATTTAGAAATCAGTGATGTTAGCTCATTTTTTTTTCTCAGTTCATTGAATAACCCAAACTGAAGCTACTTTAATTCAGAAGCAATTTTAATTTTTAAAGTGTAATATCCCACACAGAAGTTTAACGGGACAACCCAGTTAATGTCTACATGCTATGAGTACTTCTGTGACAGCTCTCTCTGAAAAAAGACTGAAGCAAAAGCCAGTGAAAAGGTCATTGGTACACACACATGTATGCCATGCTGCAGCCTTAGTAAATGATCCAGACAAGCACTAATGTGAATAGTCACATCCAAATCTGAAAGGTTTTCATGTTCAGGTAACACCTAAGATATCAGAAGTTATTATAACAGATCAAAGCAGCTGAACTAAATTGTTACATTCATGCAACAGGAGACAGTACAGATTCTTCCTAAAAACATGCTTTATACATATGAGACAGAGAAAGGAAATAAGAAGCATAAAAGCAAAAACTCTCACAATGAGTGGTATTCCTTTCAGAATAAACAAATATCTGTGCTACCATCAAGACCTTCCTTCAAACTGGTGGGAATCTTTATGCATATTTGAGAAAATCCCTTGGATGGAGGGATTACATTCTAGTGTACTGCTGTGTAATAAGAGGTAGCTTCTCATCCTAAGTCTGAGGGGTGAATCTCTGTCATGCTAAACACATTTATGTCTTATGTTAATAAGAGCTTGCCATGTTGAAACTTGTGTTATTCTTGATCTTAAATACTCCAGGTATTTGTGTGAAGAAATGCATGTCTGAATGGGCCTCTTGGCCTCTTTTTCAGTGAAGAGATAAATGGACCTTTGTAGAATGCAATTAGTTTAGTCTTCCAAATAGTTGGATAGAACTTCTAGAAGGACTTGTTTCTCCCCTTTGTGAAGGGCATCCATCTAAAAGTACTGGTAGAATTTATCAAAGTTTAAAATGTGTAGAAACTCAAGCTAATACAAAGCATCCATGCTGAGACAAAAAACCAAAATAACCTGAGGAGTAAATATTAAAGGTGGTAGACTGATCCAGAGAGCTATGTCTAAGTGTTTGAGATATTTCACTTGAAAACTAGGTATCCATATTTATCCATATACTGCACGTAATATCATATAATAATGTTGATCTGTTTTTGCTAGTACTGATCTTCAGGTCAAAGTGATGTATTAAGCTCACTGATCTAAGCTGTATAAATTAATTACACAAGACAAAGCATCAGTTTAATTCTTCCTCAGTACTATAGGTCAAGGATGGAACATATTCTTGAATAAGACACCAAACCTTGTGTTTCATGTAGTTTCTCAAAGTTTCAGTTTAAATGTAAGATGAAGTTGAGAACAGATTTGGAGAGAATTAGAGTGTTTATGAAAAGAAGATTAACTTTTCCTTTAATTTTCCCTGTTTCTTTAGCCTATTTTCACTGTGGATGATGTTTTGCTATCTAGAACTCCAGGTTTTAAGTCTCCAGCCACAGAACCACAGAGATACAGAATGGGTCAGGTTGGATGGGACCACAGGGGTACATCTGGTCCAGCCTCCCTGCTCAGTAGGGTCCTCCCAGAACACAGGGCACAGGATTGGATCCAGACAGTTCTTGAGTATCTCCAGTGAGGGAGACTCCACCATCTCTCTGGGCAAGGTTCAGTTCTTACAAACTGTTATTATAAACTGTTATTAACAGTTCTTAAAATAGTTCTTATAAAGTGCTATGAAAACCTGTATGTTCATGTCCTTTTTTGCAAATATGACAATGACAACATTTGAGAGATGCTTATGTTTCTGTATAAAATAGGTTCCCAGCAATTGTTATTTTAATATGTCTCACTCTCATACCTGGATGTCTTTAAAACATCTGAATCACACATTAGTACAACAGTTATAGATGAAGTAACAAGCCTAGCCTATGTTACTTCTAATAAAAATGCATTTTTTCATTGTTTAATTAAGTATTTCTGGATTCTACAAAGATAGCAAGGCAGACAGCTAATATTTTTAAGTACAGACATCAAAACAATTTGCTCTTTTCTACTTAAGGAAAGTATATAAGCAGTGCCTCCTGAAATCCTTGAACAGAAGATGTTTAAAATAAATAAAAAGTAATTTAAAAAATCCTACAGAGAAAAGGATTAATTAAACATTGTCAGTTAACACATTGTAATTTCTGAATGGTGGAAGAATGACACTGAATGGTGCTGGGGTGCTAGACAGCAGCTAATGGAGAGAGGTGGCATAAATAATTTTAGGGGGTTTTTGAACAAGAATGTCTTGATAAATATAACTGGCCCTGGACAGCATATATTTCTAGTACAGGAAGGTTTTTACTATGATCAAACCCAACAAAAGCTCATGTAGAAAGACTGCCCTTCAGCCTTTTGACAGCACAGACTGTCTTCACAGAGATTCACAGTAATCATTTAATTTCAAATAAATATTTTAATACAGAGAGAATTAGTTTTTCAAACAAGAATTTTTACCAGTCAGTTCAAGAGCTGATAAGTAGGCTCTGCTCCCTCTCTGTAATTTTAATTGCTTAGGAAAGGAATATATTTATAGTGAAAAAGAGTTGAATCAAACAGCCAGAAGTTGTTTATTTGCCTTGACACCTGTGAGGAATTTAAAATGAAAATTATTTCAGCTCATGTTTCAGTCAATATAGTTAATTTTTTTGTATTCATATATTGACAATGCCATATTTGAGTGTACAAGGAAATGTACAACAATTTGAGTGTACGACTTCATTTTTTGGGGGGAGATTCAACTGACATCTATAGCTATGCAAACACAGGCATCTGATTTGGACTTCTTGAGTCTGTGCAGTCAATGGAAAGAGACACATCCTACTTAGTGCTAGTGGAGTGGTTGTTTCTAACCACTTTTATCACTTGGGAGTGTGCAGCACAGAGTGGTTGCATAGCTTAGATCATCTGAATCTTGTCCTCAAGAACATATTATAACTCTGGTGGTAAAACATTTACACCCTGAGGGAAGATTGTCCTGGTTTAACCCCAGCCAGCAGCCAAGTTCCACACAGCCGCTTGCTCATCACCCCAGTAGCAGGACTGGGGCCAGAATCAGAAGGGTAGAAGCTAGAAAACTCAGGGGTAGAGATAAAGACAGTTCAGTAGAGAAAGGAGAAGTCACACACACAAGCAAAGCAAAGCAAGGAATTAATTCACTGCTTTCCATGGGCAGGCAGGTGTTCAGCCATTTCCATGAGAGCAGGGCCCCATCATGTGTAACAGTGACTTGAGTAGACAAAACTTCGTATCTTCAAACACCTCCCCCCTTCCTCCTTCTTTCCCCCCCCACTCTATATATTGAGCATGATGTCCTATGGTCTGGAATATCCCTTTGATTAGTTTGGGTCCCCTGTCCTGGTTGTGTCTCCTCCCAGCTACCTATGCACCACCAACTTCCTTGCCATCATGGCAGTATGAAAACCAGAAAAGGCCTTGATTCTGTGTGAGCCCTGCTCAGCAATAACAAACACATCTCTGTATTATCAACCCTGTGTAGCACAAATCCAAAACATGGCCCCATACCAGCCACTGTGAAGAAAATTAGCTCTACACCAGTTAAAACCACCACAATTCAGAGCACATTTCACAATTACCAAAAGGAAGCCTCAGGGAGCTGTAGTTAAAAGACCAGCACTGTGCACCACCTTTAGATCTTATCAGAAGGTTAAAAACCTCCACATTTTCTGGACTCCAGCTAGAGCTCATTGATTTGCTGTTCCCTGCTACCTTTCAGGTTCCTCTAGGCTCTGAATTCCTCTGTAGAGAGCGCCTGTGTGGCAGATGCTTCAGCAGTGCCATTGGAAGGGCTCACAGTGGTAGGTGCAGCACACACGATGAGTCAAGCAGATGCTCGCGACACGAAGAACTCTTGTCTCAGCTGTCTACACAAATTGTACTGCAATACATGAAGAGAAGCCATATGTAAAAAGATCCTACAGTTGTTCAGATGAGCAGTTTTCTCTAATAATTGCGTCAATCCCCAAAACGTTTGAAATATTTGGGATTTACACTGCCTTCCCCCCCCCCCCCCCCTTTTTTCCAAAAGTATTAAATAGACCTTGAATAAAATAGATTATCATTTCATAGAAAGAGAACAAAATACTTCTCTAGGTACAGAACAACTCATGTCCTAGAAAAATATCTCCTAATAAGTAGACAGTGTATTATTTTTTCTCATTTATATGTGCGTTTGAAATAATTCCGAGCTTATGCATTTAAACTTGTGTGGATGTGAGAGTAATGCTCCTTCACCTGTCTTCTGGCAATTAAGAGGTACAGATACATACTGTAATTATGTTCTAGGGAATTTTGCCAGAGAAAATACGTTCTGTATTCTGTCTTACATTATCTTGCTACTAGTTCAAATTACTTTAAAAATCATTAATTATAAAAAAAATGTAGAAATGTAGCCATGATGCATGTGCAAAACCACTTATTAGAAGTCAGCATTAATTTCCACCACATCTAATAGTAGCTTCAGTTTACATTTCATTACATTATTATGCTCAAAAAGAAACAAAAAATTAGAGGCGGCTATATTAAAACTTGTTGATCTGCACCAAGTATGATTAGCCCATAATCAATTACCCGTTTTCAAAGCTGCCTTTTTCTTTATTCCCCCCCACGTGTTCGCAGCATTGCAAAGTGAAACAGCAACAGGAGAAAAATGCCTTGTTTTGAAGGTCCTGCGGAGAGAGCTGTTCTGTCTGTTGCTGTATCCTACGTTGCCACCCAGTGGAGAAGAGTGTAACTTGTCCGGGTCACAATCCCAAAAGTGAGAAACCTTATCATAGGATCATAGATTGTCCTGAGTTGGAAGGGACCCTCAAGGATAATCGAGTCCAACTCCTGGTCCTGTGCAGGACACCCCAAGAATCACACCATGTGCCCGAGAGTGTTCCAAACACTTCTTGAACTCTGGCAGGCTGGTGCTGTGACCACTTGTTGCCCCCTGCACAGTAGCCCTTTATTCTGCAAGCAAATCCTTGGGGGTTGTCTTTTTGGGGAAACATTGATTGCTTTTGTTGTTTTCACTTGTTCTGGTGTTTTTCCCTTCTCTGTACATGTTTGCTGAGTTTGGTGTGCTAATGCCATATAAATGGAACAACAATGCAGTTCCATTTACATTAATATAAGAACTGATCAATGTGGCACTGGATCAGAGCTGTAATTTGCAACAGTGCCTTATATTTTAGGAAAAAAAAAATCTTATTTTCTTCTTCCTTTAAGTTATGCTGTGTGCTGTTAAAATCTCTTTTAACACAAACATCTTTTAGCCTTAGCTATGTTTAAACAAGCAGCTCACAACTTTGAGGAAAGAAAAACAAACCACCCAAACTCCAAACCTGCTTTTCACTTCATATTACTGAATTTTCTGACTCATTCTGTACTTATTTCATCTAAGTGTTTGCAATTGCTGTACAAAACTAATATAGGCAAGTTTTGGCAGCCACTGGAATTTAAGTAGTGTATCATAAGAAAATACTCTGAGTATTTAGCAGAAGGAGGACAGAAAAGAAGGCTGAATTAGAGTACAGGAAAAGAAAGGAAGGGTGCTGATGGACTCTGAGGAGGAGAGATATATGGATATGGGAAGACAATGACCAGTAGCTTCAGTATCAGAAGCAATCCCTGAACAGGCATCACTTTGCCTTGGTCCACAACCCCAACAGTGTCCAGAGGAGACCAATTACAAATAGAGAAAGGTGTCTGGTAAATCCTTTGTCTTAGGAAGTCTATAGTAGGCCATTGCTGTGACAAAAGCCAAGCTACCAAGCAAGCAATCTCAAAGAGTGGTTCCTTTCTTTAGACAGATGAAAAGCAACAGAAAGTCAATGTCTTCAATTGTCCCTCATATTTTCAGCTGAAAAGAACCCTCCTTATCTAGTCTGCTACCTGGTATCTCAATTTTTCAGTTTCTTCCCCCAAAGACTTTTATCAAGATTGGGAAGGAGAGGAGGGCAGGGCTGATTTTACCCACAAATGCTCACGGAGGGTGTTAAAACTTCTTGTGAGATATTCTGTTTCTTTAAAGCCCTCTCAACATTAGCATTCTCCTTTTATCAGTCTTTTACTGATGAAAAGGTTGTAGGAGATAAGGCAGAAATTTGAGAGGATATAAGACCTATGTCTCTTTAACTTTTCCCATTGTCTGCAGCGTGAATAAAGAAAACCAAAAGACATGCTGTTATTTATAATTTTCAAGGTAAAAATATGCATGAACTGCTGCAGTTCAGAATTCCAATGGGAAAAAAGAAAGATAATATTTTTTCACCTTGTCTGTAGAATTTCTTTTGTTAGTCTGGTCTCAGAAGCACAGAAAAGCTTGCATTAGGAAGGGACTTCTGGAATTGCTGGTACGAGTTCTGTAACAAGTCTAGGCCATAGATTAGTATATTCAGGACACTGTCAAGCTAAGTAGAATTTTCAATGGCAGATATTTTGCTGATTTTTATGGCAGCCTATTCCGATATTCAGCTGCTTTTTCTTTCCATGTGTCTAGACAGCATTTCCCATAAGCAACTTGTGCATGTTAGCTCTTGTTCTGTCACTGTACATCCTTGTGAAAAGATTGTACCCTACTTCTCTGTACCCATAATTCAGGTATTTTTATAAATTCTGTGGGGAGATCCCCTCTCAGCCTGGTCTTTTCCAGGCTGAATAAACACAATTCATTCATCCTCCCTTTATATGTCAAGTTCTCCAGTTCTCTTCATATCTTGGTGTCATCTTAATGGATTCACTTTTCTTTTCAGGTCCATAAAGGCCCATATGCAACCATGACATTTGCAATTACGGTTTTGGTTTGTATTATGTCCTTTTTTTCTTACCTTCAATGCTCTGTCTTGAGTGTAGGTTGGGCAAGGTAACAAAATCACACTCTGAAATCCACTGCTCACCCTTAAAATAACCTCTGTCACACTTTGGATATAGATCTGAGTATTTCTCTATGATCAATAATTTTATTATTCTATTTTATTTAATATCCAGAACTAGTTACGTCTTTATTCAGTCTTCAGACTATTTTTATATTTTATATTTTTATATTTTTATATTCTTTAAGATTATGTCCTATACAATCAAAGGTCTGTAAATTGTGGCCAGATATTATTAATGTTTGATATACAGATGTATATGACAAATGATTAATAGAAAAATAAACAGTCAACAGCTAAGACTGGGGAGAGTTCTCAGACTAGAAAAACATCCCACCCATTTTAAATCCTGAGTATATGTGCAGAAACTGGAGAGAGATTCATTCCTCCTAAATTATGGACTTTCTACTGTCTTTTTACTTGAAGAATCAGATACAGATGCATCTACAGCAGCATTTTAATTTGAATCAAGAGTGTGCTTTTGACGTAAACCTCTCAGTCGTCTCTACTTACTTCAGTTCATGTTGTGGAACAGTCTTGGGCCAAATAAACAGGATTCCTTTTAGATGAAACTAAACAGTAAGGTGTGCCTGAAGATCACATCTAACACAGCCTGACTACTAATGGTCATTCAGTCTCTTTGGATTAAAATAGATCTAATCAAGTATTCTCTCTCCCACAGATATTTGTAATGTAGATATTGGGCCCTAAGCATAAGTTATGACAGAAAAAAAAACAAACCCCAACAAACCAGTAAATAAGTGGTTACATTATTTAGTGTCTTGCTAATATTGGACACTACTTGGCTTGTTAGGCTCACCACAGGGAGCTGTGCATGTGGGTGGGAGGAAGGGAGACTGGTAGGAAAACCAGTGTACAAAACCTGGTAAACCCGGGCACATGAGGTGAATAGTCTGGATTTCAGAAAAAAAAATAAAAAAGGAGGGTCAATGTGGGATATATTTGTATTCAGCCTATATTGCCTGTTCATTATTCTAAGACTCATTATTTTAATGGATTATAGAACAATTAACATTCTTTTTAAAAACGAACCTTGTTGACACTTGTATTGAGAAGGGAATTGTTAAATTATGTGCTTGATATAAAGGCTTGTGATTGTTTGAAATAATCATGTTTATAGCAACACAAATCTCTAATGAGGCATGATGAACTGGGACATCTACTTCAATGGAGGAAAATAGAGTGAAACATTTTTCCTCCAAACCGAGTACATGCTCTGTTGTTTCAGTGGGACAATCATCATGTACAAAGCAGTGTATTGGGATGTTTTTCAGCCTTAATTGCCCTGTCAGTTACAATTAGAGGTGTTAATATAACTGTGAAATGCTACAAATTACTTGTGGCTTTTGCTCCTTATGCATTCTCAGCCTGTCTTGCACAAAAGGGTGTCAGAATGACTGAGATCTCTTGCTGAGCCTGTTATTGAGGTTTCTTGTTCTGCTCCCTGGGTACAGTTATTCACTCAGTGTGGATTCAGTATTATGGGTGTAAAGATGCCTGCAGCAGAATGGATCCTTTTAGCATAAAGGGAAAAACGTTTGTGTATTAGGCATTTCTTCTGAAATAGCTGGAGCTTTAACAGCAATTTTTATAGCTGTACTGGTTAAAAAATTACAGTTTTTACAACCAAAGTTGTAATTGGCATGAAATCATATAATTTTCAAAATCTTACAAGCGCTTCCTGATTTATAGGGTTTCACATTATTTTTTTATTATACTTAAGGAGCAGATGTATTTCAAAATCCTGCCAATGTGATCATCTAGAACAAAGGGATCATCTCAGCAGAATTACACAGAAATTTTTGACTCTTGGAGGAAACATGAACTTGGAAGGGGAGGTCTGAGGACAGTGTATTTGCTAGTCCTCTCATTCCATTAAGCAGTATCAAAAGGTTATCTGGCCCAACGCTAATAAATAAACCAAAGGGGACAAATCAAATGAAGAATGTGATACTGTACTCTGTGATTTGACAGAGAAAAGGAAGAAATGCAGAGGATTCACAGAAGGGTGGCCAAATGCACTTGGTATGTTAGATTTGATTTTCTTCCACTACTGAAAACTACAGAGTGCAGCAGCCATTCAGTGAACTAATAGACTTACTTCATCTTGTTTTGAAACAGCTGCTTTGCATTTCTGCAGTCTTAGAGATTGCATTGCTTTTTGAAAGGGCAAATATCTCTGACAGTGGATTAAACTCCCTAGTGTTTACTTCAGAGCTGGAAAAAACCTCACACTGCAGGATGGTTTTATCCTATTGCCTGAAATCTTGGAACACTGAATAAATTGTACACAGTCAGGGACACTTCAATTTCGTCACCAAGTGATGGATGACTAGGTAAAGTGACAGATATGTTCAGATTTGAAGTATATATACTGCTTAGTGAAGGAATTTAAAATACAACTCATCATTATTGTTTGTTTTTTTGGATTAAAAACTGATTACTGAAGCTCATTATTTATAAGGTAACATTTTAAATGGGATTAATCCAGATGAAATATTTTCTCCTTAGTATTTTTGTTCTTTTACCTGTGCAGTACAAGCATCTTGGTAAAATAAATGTAAATTTTAATGACTGTAAAGCCTGCCTATGCTTATAAGGGGAGATGTCAGTATTTGAAAATATTTTGAAAATAGGAGAAAAGTCTTCAAAGTCTTTATCAGTCTTCAAACACTTGAACAATTTTCAAAAGGGCTTTTTTAATTCTCTTGGAAGTTTTGAGGGAAAACATGTTTTGTATGTTAGGCAAGTTTTTATCTTACACCATTTTCCTCAGCAAAACAAATGAGCAATTGGCTAAAATTACTCAATTGCTAAAAATTTTAAATGCATAATTGTTTACAATTATTTAAGCTATGAGAAATAATGATAAATTGGTAAATACTAAGACTTTATTTTTTGCACAATGACAAGTATAGAGTCTTTTAGAAATGTAATGACCCTGAGTTAAGCACTTACATTCTTTGTGTGTATGTGCTGACATATGTGGGATAAGAAAAAGGAAAATTCTGTGAACTGAAGGCATTAATGTATTCTCCAAGCAGACAAAAAAGATTGTATAACCAGTATGTGACATAGTATGTAAGTGAAACCTAACATGATGCTTACCAACAAAAACTTCATTAGATAGGTATGTCAATCCCGTATATGTGTGTGTGTGTGTCAGTTTAGCATATTAAAGGACAAGTAGCAAACATGTAATAATTAAAATTGCCTAATACTGTAACTTTTAATATAATTGTTTGATTTTCAGTGCTTCTTAGCTGTAGAAAGTGTTTTGAGGGCTTGACGGCAACACTACCACTAGCACCACAAATATAGATTATGAAATATTTTGCTTGCTGAAAGGAAATGTTTCTCAAATTGGAATCTCTGCATGCCTGGCCTAGGGAGAAAAAGAAAGCTGAACCTTTTTCTGTCTAAAATATCTTGGGGATGAAGCTTTCGTATTTTCTACTTTACATTTCTAGTCTGGTCAGGGAAGTGGATTTAGAGACTAAAAAATTACATTTTATTGCTGCCACAAAATGGTGGATTATGTGCTTCAGACCTGGTCTGCAAACACTGGGAATAATGGAGCATGGTTTTAACCTAGGCTTTAGGCATCTGACTTTGGGCTTTTTCATAGGCTAATCTCCTAAACAGCAGCCAGAGCTGGACAGACTGCAGGAAGGTGATTGGGAAGCCCTGAGTTAAGCTTCTTCTCTAAGCAGCTCTTTTGGAGAAGCAGCCACCTTTCTCCCATGATAACACAGGAGGCCTTGCCCAAATCCCTCCGATTCATCTTTCTTCCGTGCTTCCTTTCCCTTGACTTTGTCATCTGCTTAACTCAGACAAGAAAAAGGCTTTTTGGAAGGTAAATGCAGTCAAAGAAGTATTGCTGAAATCAAAGGAGCTACTTATGTGTGTAACCACACACAAAAAAAAAGTGTTTGCAAAGCTGGGTTGTTAGATAATGAAGTTTTTGAGGAATATGCTCTCTGTTTGGCAGAGTTATTTGTTAAAGAGTAACCAGACAGCATTACTTTTGCAATCAATAACTGTAGTATTTCTTCTCATGTTTGTGTATAGATAAAAATGTATTTATGCCGAAGCTGTTGCAAAGACTGAGTCTTTAAAAGTGGCATAGTCACTCAAATATTTCACACATGCTTTTCACCAAGGGATGACAAGTTTTATTTTTGTATAAAGGCTCCTAATGATAAACAGAAAGAACTGTGCTGCTATATTTCATAGATATGGCTGATTTTTAAAAGAATTTTCAAATATATTTTCACATCAACATGCAGAAACATAAAGACGTTAATTCTTTTTATTTAACACTACTTGTTCAGATACTGGACAGTTACACTTGACCCATTTCTGATCTCTAGAGAAGAGGGTGATTAACTGCAGGTTTTGCTTTCCTTCTTCAGTGTAGTTATCTAGAAACAAGCTATAAAAAGGCCTATTCAAGGGAAAGAAAGAAGGTCAGGCACTCAATCAGACTGTAAAAGCTGGGGTTTCTGTCAGAATGGAAAATCTTTTCTATAAAATATTTTTTTCTGTAATAGTTTTTTTCTATTATTAATATAAAATTAGCATAGGTTTTGTACAAGTTTTTTTTTTTTTTCTCATTTGTATCTGTAATTCAACTATTACCTGCTGACAGAAAGATCAGGTTAAGCTGTGGAAGACCAATAGCACCCTGAAATAGAATGAATAATGCAGCATTGGAGGTTTCTGGGATTTGGGTATTTGTGTAGGATTCCTAATGGCTCATGGAGAGGAGAAGAACACTAAAATTTTTAAATTACCTTGGCATACCATAGAAAACACCTGAAAAAAAATTAATAGAGAAAGCTCCAATTAGCAATTGTAGGTAGACGGAAATAAATGTCGTGTGCTTACTGGGTGAACTGATTAGGTAGCAGCTCTCCAAGGAAAGGTGAAGAAGCTGTGCTACATCACAGTCAGAATGTATTCCAAGAGAGATGTGCTTTTGGGAAGGAGAATGGCATGGATCACAGGATGCCAAACATATTTTCAACTCTATCAGGACAAAGCCAGAATAGCGTGGCCAGCCAGGGTAAGCAGGGCATGGAAAGAGCAAGTTCCTGCTGAGAGCTGTGTGACACTGTTCATAGAGCACTGTTGGGCTGTAGCACACTCATCGAGTTTGGGGTCTGTTTAGTTGTTAGTTTTTTTGTGTCATTTTCTTATGATATTGGCACTGTAATACTGACCAGTGTTGCTATAAAAACACAAGACAGAGCAGGATTGCCATGGGAAAGATACAGAAAGAAGTAACAATGGTCAGAGATAAATCATGATAGTTATGTCTGAGAAGATAATTGGTGATCTGTGGAGGTGTTACATATCTCAGGTCCATCTAATTTATTCTGGCAACACTCCATTTACTCCACATTAAATTAAGTGTCTTCATAATGGTATTAATAAGTAAGGGCATCCTCTCTCTGCAAAGGCAAAAGTCTTCTCTAAGTTCTTTGATATGCACAACGGGAAAGGTGCTAATTGCTGTATTTTGTATTTTTGCATAGGACAGAAAAGTCTTTATCTGATTTAGATTAAAAATTGTAGTTGCTGCTTCACATTTCGTTTGGAAAAGAAAGAGCGAGCAGGAATCCTCCACTGTCAGTGATTCCTGATGAACAGGACACAAAGTCCTTTGAAGTCAGCCATGGCTCAGGGATTTTACAGATGAGCAGATGAGTATGCTGGAGTTGTCACATGGTCATAGAATGGTTGCAGGGGCTTCTGGAGAACATTGTCTAGCTCTCTGTTCAGAGCAGAGTCACCTAGAGCTGTTTTTTCAGGGCTCTATTCTGTCCCATGTTTTCCTTAGGCTTTCTTTTGCTTATGGTGCTCCTGTAGAAACTTCCCTTCCTACCCTTTGTGACTCTCTCCAGATGTAACTCCAGGTGGGTTTTGATTTCCCTCCATCCTTGTACCCCATCTCTATATTTGTCCTTGGTGCCTTGACCCTACTTCCACCTCCTACAGACTTCCTTTTGTGTTGGTAGTCAGATGTTCCTTGTTCATCCATGTAGGCCTCCTGTCTCCTTAGTTTGATTTCCTGCACAAGAAAGTGGACTGTTCTTGAGCTTGGATAAGATGAACCATCTTTTTTGGACCTGTTTTTTTCCCTAGAACCATCTCCCATGACAATTGTCCAAGCAGATCTTTGAACTGGCCAGAGTCTGCTCACTCTTCCTTTCTCCCCCATTAAGCAAGGCTCTTGAGAATAACAGAAAATACTTTTAAAGTTACTTTGAGGTCTTTAAGGTGTCATACCTGGGAGATGAGCTTCAGACATTGCTACACAGCTTGCAGAATGCTGAGTCTGTGTCCTGTTCTTGTGCCACCACCTACCTGACTTTTCGATTGCAGTTATGTACCTCATGTCCATTCCTGGTTTTGAACAGTGTGTCTATATGGAAGCAACCATCTTCCCTTGGCCTGTGTTTGGTTCTGCTAAACTAAAGAAACTCTTCCAGGACATATCTTAAAGGAGTACATTGCAGAAGGTTCCTAGCTGAGCTGGCATGCCCACCCTGCACTGTGTGGAGGTGCCATCCCCTGGCAGCAGTGTAGCTGAATATTAAGTCTCACATACCAATGTTCTGCTGTTGCCTTTGAAGATCCTGGTTTCATGGCTGCAACGTTAGGTATGCTCAATGTGATTATGTAATCAAGTATATTTGATAGGGAAAAGAATTTCTTTTAAGTACATAAACATAATCCTGGGAAAAATGTAAATACTATGAAGTATAATGATACTGAGCTCTGTCACTTAATTTCTAACTTCTTCTTCTGTACTTGTATTAACCACCCATGACAATCTCTGGTACAGATATCAGACATGTGATGAAGGCAAACTGGGTACAATAAAGTAATGCTTACATTTCCATTATCAAATCATATTTTTGTGACATGAGCTGGTTGAGTTTATCTAAAATAGACCTATTTGCCTATCTGTCGAAGCAGTTTTAGAGCACTTTAAAGATTCTTCTTTTTGTTTGAGATTAAATATTCATTTCAGGACTCCAATACAATTAAATTATCACAAGCTGTTCAGTTACAATGTGTGTTTGTTCACAAGAGGAATAATTCCTTTTTTATTGTATTTATAGAGTTGTCATAATTAAAATCAAGATTTGATTTTTTTTAAAGCATAGCCTCCATATTTTGTAAGCTGTGAAGGAGACTTGGAAGGGATTAAAGTGATAAATCCACAAGTTAGAATTCTTTCCCTTGGGAAGCTCAATGTCTCTTTCTTTCTGTTAAAATCTTGTCCTTTTTCCTTTTGCTGTGGTAGAAATCAGCATGATTTTTTTTCAGCATCTTTGCTAGTAAGCAGGTGAAATATATATATGATTAATTTGAGTTCTCAAATTACTGTTGGTAAAAAATATTAAAAGATGAAGGATCTTTGAAGGCAGATAAAATAAACAGAAAAATTATGGAATTTAAATGTAAGTCTTCTTGGGAAAGAAATACTAAGTGCAGTAACTTCTATGAAGATTTAATTAAAATTTAGAAGGGGTTCTAAGCATTTTCTACGTAGTTGCAGGGAGTGAATTTTACAGAGTAGTAAAGTATTACCTGAAAAATTGCTAGCAATGGAAGATTATGCCCAAATCACATATTTGAGGATATTAATATTGAAGATAGTGATTTATCAAACTGTGGGCAAAAGCTTTTACACAAAAAAACCTGAGATATTAAAATGTGCTCAAAATATTCGTATTAAAACATTTGTCTGAAATCTTCAGGTTCTGAAATTTTCATAATCCTTTGTTTAGTCCATATTTTTTATTAATTTAAGATTTTTTGGGGTATAGAACACTACATTACTCTTTGTATTTTGCTATTATTATTTAAATTTTAAGCTGTAGGTTTTTCTTCATTCTAGAAGGTATTATCAATCACTAATCAGACAAGCAAATATTGAGTGATAAGATTCAGTTCTTAAACTTATTTTCCTTATCTTCGTCCAATTTATCTTGCCAATTGAATCTATTCCCTTACCTAGATAAAAATAAATTTCAATACATATTAATATTTCCTGACCATTTCCCTAAAATGCTAATTATAATATCAAATAATAAAGTGCAGGAAAGAAAAAAATAAAATAAAATACCTGCAAATTAGCATTCTTTACAATGTTCTTTTATTCAAGTGTGTATAAATATTGGGAATGTCTATAAACCATTGTGAAACAGTTGCCTATGTAGAGCTGAAATGGCAAAAGCTATGAATTTAATTATTTGGGCATAAAAGTTGCTACTTAAGCATTTATACCTGTATGTAAATTATTTACATATTATTTATGATTAAGCTTGTGACTGTGAAACATGCAGAGTGGCGACCTATACTGGGTTCTATAAATTTTTGTATGAACTGTGGTTTAAACCCATCAATTGAGCGAAAAGGTTAATAAAAATGCCTCCCAGATTCCCATATCAGCTGTTTTCTTCCTCCCTGGCAATGTCATAAAACCCCAGTGCACCTACTGATGTTGTGCAGCAGTCACCAGAGCTGTCTTTATATCAACCTATAATAATTCAGGCTCACCTCACTGAAGTTTTTTGGGGGGAGTACAGCTGGACATGGCATCACCTAGGTTTATTTTAATGATGTTCACATGAAGAACCTTTAATTAGCTCTCCATAACTGTGCTGAATAACTTACCAGACACGATTTGTTTAGAAAAAAGTAGTACAAATCAGATGGAGCAAGCAGAACCAGAATGGTTTAATATTTTTATATATATATATATATCTGTATGTAAGGTCCAACACCACTGATTGGCTCCCAAAATCCTTGGAGTAGGGTGATGTGTTCAACAGGATGCCTTGCCCTGATTAAAGCCCAAGCCAGTTAAAGCAGCCCAGTCAGTGAGTGATGATGTGGTTGTGAATCAGCTGTGATCAAGCTTAGCTCCAGTCATTGGATGGAAGTGTGCTGAGGAAAAGGCACTGTTTGAGTTTGAGCAGAGCACAGGCTGTATGGCAAAATTACAGTGGGATTTAGAGACAAAACAGAACTGGAGACTATTACCATGTTGTAGCAGGCAGGAAAAATTCTGCATATGCAGATTTTTCACTACTGCTCAGTTAGGGGGAAAAAAGGTGAGAGATACCATGAGACAAATTATTAAAAGGACAAATGGACTAAATTTATAGAATGAGGGAAGAAGAGAGGAAATTCATTTAAATAAAGCCCAGAAAGTCAGCATCTGTGTTGTACAGCATTGCATAGTGGACACAATTTTTAAAGCCAGTTTCATTGTCTTAAATGTGACATCCTTTCATGATTGTAAATAGCCTGTTGCATCTGAAAAAAGGGGTCACATCCATATTTTTAAAACTACAGAAAACTCTTGAGTAATTAATTCAACTTGTCAACATCTTGTGGAGTTAAATATACATAAGCTTTCTATCACTGTTTCCCAGGCAGTATCAGAGAAAAAAGAGATGCAGGAAATGCAGAGGCTGTTAAGCAATTTTCATAACTAAACAGTGATAACTTCAGTATGCAGCCAACCAAATATTTACCCTTTTCCTAAAATATTTGTATGAGATAATATTTCATAGCGACTGTTTTCTTTCTTCCTGTTCAAAGATTCCTAAAAAACAGGAAGAAATGGCCCAGTATATATTCAAGCACTCATTTGATACATGAAATCTTTTTTATTAGCTAGGTCAGTGCAAGCAGAATTGTGCCTTACCTTGAAAAATGAGGGAGTTTCTTTCCTTACTGACTTAAGTCCTATTCATTTTCTTATCAGTTTGCATGTTTCAGAAGTAGCCTTTTGACAGTCATCTTAACATTTAAAGTGCCCATCTACTCTGATGGTAGCATCAACTTTTGCCCTAGACCTTCATGAATCATTGAAAATGACCAATCAACTTTTAAAGATATATATTGTCAGAAGATTTTAAGAATATTGTTATTGGTTTTGACTATTTTACCTAAATATAGTAAAAAAACATTCCATACAGTAATTTGAATATCTTAAGTTAATGTAATTGTTCTGTAGTCTTGCAGAGACAGTTTTTTTCCAGAAGGTGTAGAACACCTAATTGTTTCCAAAACATATAATAAACCTCAAGAATTTATGCTTAGGAAAAGGCTTCCAGAAAAGACAGACATACAAAAATTGAATAAGAGTCCTAATTTTTGCTTAGTTTATTTTTTTCCTTGTAACCTTAAGGGTACCACCATGTGAATATTAATTTTTTAAGATACTACAGGTGTGGGAGATGTGGGAAATGGGGATGCTGAACACGTGATGTGCAGCTGTCCCATTGAAACTGGGTCTGACTCCAGCCCTGAATAATACATTACATCTTAGCTGGGTTTGTTCTGATTTGAGGCAGTCTTTGATGATGTCAAGGAAAGTATGATAGAAAGGAAAAGGTTTGATGCATTCCAGAAGTTAAAAAATTAATTTAATGATTTGTGGTCATTTATGATCATTTTCCTACAGTATCCTCTAATGTTTCTTTTGTATCTGAAAGAACATGCTAATGAATGTGCTTTAAGCTAGACTGTGGAATTCTCCAGTGTGCAATCTCAGAAGAATCACCCTTTTCCCTTTCTGCTTGTAATGCACTCAATTCACAGGAGAATTAGGAGAGGGTACTCAGAATCCATCTCTGCTTTGACTGGCATTACCTCCAAGGCACCTTTATTAGTAACATAGTGCAGTCATGCATTTTAAAGACTGGTTTACCATTTTGATCATCATCATTTACCATTGATCAGTTTTTCTTTTTTGCATGTCTTCAAGCAATTCTGTATATTGATATGGCACCTGTCACTCTGATATCCAAATACTAAACAATATTGAATGCTGCTAGGCCACAGTATAAGTAGCACTTTCATCTCTTCTTCTGTCATGAGAAACAAGGAAATGTTGTGTCTGCAGTTTGCTTAGTTGCACTTTTTAAAATAGCAGCATCACTCTTAGGGATGCAAGCTGGCTTGAGGTTGTTAAAGAATGTAGAGTCAGGCCATTCTCAAAGCATATTTTGTGGATAAAGAAGTGACACTGCTGGCCTTTCAGTGACCACTGGGATTTCTAGGCCCTCTCTTTACCCAGGGAAAGAGCTCACTAGTTTCCTTAGAAAAGTTGCATTTTTCTGTGTTATACTCTAAAATCTGGCAGCATGGCTTTAGAAGTATGGAAAGTAAATCACTTCAGTGAGTGTTCAGTGTCAGCATTCTAGTAAAGGAACATAGGTATCATCAGTGAGGTTTGTGAAAATTTCATTATAGGAATGCCTGAAAACTGAGCAGTTTCTTGTTTTCTGGAAGTGATTCCACTATCCTGATAGAAAGGAAAATAAACTTTTTAAAAAAGAAAAAAAAAAGTATATTAAACCCGATATCTGTAAAACAGTCACAAAATGGAAAGGTGAAGCTGTGTTTTAAATGTCCTCATGTTATTGAAATCTCATCTTAAAATTAAAAATCTATACCAAAATAGATTAAAACATTCCATAAGACATAGATTAGAACATACCATTAGAACACTTAATGGTATTTTTAGTAAAATGTTGAACTGCTTTGGAATGTTGTGGGCAGCTGCTCTGGTACTTTCTCTGCTTACACAAGGCACAGATAAATGGAGTGGCAAAATGTGCCTTAGGGCAGCCTAAAAATTTATAAGTGGCATATTAAAATCTTGTTGGGGGGCAAAAATGGTTATTGATACTCAAATGAGTTTTGCTCAAAAATTCATATTATTTCTTCACAGTCCAACCTGTGTTGATAGGATGAGATCTACTTCATAGCAAACAGATGGAATCATGAATGTATGTGATAAGAAACATTAATTTAGGCATACTTTCTTCTGTAGATTATGTAATTCGCAGCATTAGAAATAACTGTATGACTTACCCTTATATAAGGTCCCTCCCTCCCTAACAAAATTATTTTTAAAGGTGAAAATAGTTATTTAATATATTGCAATTGAAAACAAAAAGTAGGATATAGAATACCAGCTAATTCCAAGTCAAATTAATTTCCAATCTGTCACTTTAAATCCACATTCTGCCTATGAAAATGGAGAATTCAGTAGTTTTTGAAGAAACTACTGAATTTTGATGGGGAAAAGCCAGGATTGAAAAGAAATACTGAAAATAGACTTTAAAACCTGAAGATAAAGAAAAGAAATGCACTAAATGGTTAGCAGAAAAAAGTCAAGTTTTCATCTGCCTGTACTCACAATCAGAGATTGAATTTCAACATTGAATTTCAGCTTCTGATACATTCAGCTCCCGGTAAAGTCAGTGCAAGTTTCTTATAATCACACTACAGCACTACAAACAGGACCTTCCAATTTTGGTGGTGAAGTTCTGGAAACACAACTTTTATCCCCAAGCAGATAATTTTAAAGTCAACTAAAGTTAAACCTCTGAGAGGGTTGGAAGTCAAATGAGTGCACAGCAGGGAACAAATTACAGAGACTGAGAAGAATCTGGAGTAATGGAGAAAACAAGACCCTAAAGATGTTTAAAAGAAGGGAGGAAAAGGAAGATCACAAAGATGACAGGAAGCCCAAAGAAAACACTGTATGTCATGCAATGAAACAGAGCTGAGCTGAAACTTCCAAGAGTAAAATGTATGAGACAGGAGAATAACACCAGGAAATAAACATAAAGGAGAAAAGGTAACCTGTCAAACAAATCAAACATTAATTTACCTCTGAGTGGCATACTTTATGCTATTTGGAAAAAAAAAACTTCCCTACATTCAATAGAAGACAGAGAATAAATCTGCCTATTTGCTCAAATGCATCCCTCCTCTGGCCTTAGTTGTATCCTCAGGCATATACAGGCATCTTAGCCTTGCTAATTCTGCTGAAAATATTTTTCACTACTCAAGCAAGGCTGTCATTTCTATCCCCCTGCCAGCTGGCCCTCTGCTGATATATTGAAATAACCTGTCATCTGAATGACAGCTGGCAGTAAGAGGACTTCTGGTGATAGAGCTGATTACTAAGCCTCATTGACAGAAATAGGTGGTTTTGCTCAGTCTTTCTTCAGCCTTCCTTCCAGGCAGAAGAATAAAGATAAATACTCATTGAGAGACTTTGAGTTTAATGAGAATATTCAGCCATGTGGATTTATTTTTTCTTTCTTTTCTCTTCTCTCTTTATTTTAATTGGTATGATTCTTGGCCACAGTTTCCAAATGCTTTAAAGGTGATTCCTTTCTCGGAAGCTGTTTTTATCCTATAATAATATATTTACACACTATACTATATGTTACTATAATACAGTTAGTTGCCTGGGTTTTTTTCTTTGTCTCTGAAGCATAGAGACAAAGCCTGAACTGATATTATTTTATGCTTTCAGATGAAAACAAATGTTTCATTATTCAGACTATAATACTGGGTATATTCACAGCCTTTGAAGGCAAGAAGTGACAGTGGAAGATAAAAGGAAATTATACACTCTTCCACTGAAAGATGCTCTCAAAAACATGCAAGCAGAAAGCATATTAAGAGGGATATGGCTGCAATTATCAGTGGAACTTAAAACACTCTTTTCAATGACTTCAGCATCTCATTGTAGATAAATAAATCCTCAGGTACACAGATAATAATAATAATAATCATAATTTGAAACTCAGAAAAGCTGTGTGCTCTCTTGGCTACATATCATACTGGCAAGCATTGCATAAAAAATAAAACCCAAACAAAAAATATTGTATAATTTTCAGGACTTTCTTCTTCTAAAGAAATGTCCAATAAACAAAAAAATGTCCAATGTCTTTTTAAAACTATTTTTCCTTCTCTCACATTCTTCTCCTTCAAACAAAAAAAAATTAATTATTTATTTTAACAATACTAAATTTCTTAAAAACCTTTCTAAAACTAAAGTGCTCAAGCAAATTCATTGAAATGAGGCAGGTGTGAGAGACCACTACACCCTTTAAATCAGGGTGGTGAGGGAGTCAGACCACAGATAGCAAGGACCATACTGCAGTGCAGAGGATAAACAGTTCTTAAGAAGGCTTAACTCCAAGGAAGCCTTTGTGGCATCAGATAAAGTGAAGTGAAATGTCTATTTTCATGCAGCACATACTTGTGAAGACTTAAATTTTCTCAGATATTTCTTTAAATGAAAATAAAAAGTTTGGACACATATAATGAGTTAATATTTTAAAGATCTTGGATGTTTTTCTGGGTATTCAATACAAAATATTAGAAAGAGCAGAAGGAGAGATGACAATTTGTTACAATGATCCTGCTAACAGCTTTTGGGTTTGATAATAACAGCTAAACCCAAAATACCCAAAGCTTTCCCAGAACTATCAGACTCACTTAAAAAAACAGTGTTATTTCTCACTATCTCTCTCACATACAATTACTTCAGATGCTTGATGACTGGAATAAGTCTATATTTGATGTTGCCAGCATGACTTTAAAATAGATATTTGAAACTCTAAGTCAGGACCAGTCTTTAATTATTTTAATCACAGAACTGAATGTGAATAAAAAGGCATCTTCACAAGACCAGTGCACTACATGTATATGTTGTAAAAATATAATCCTTAGTATCAAAGACTTTTATCATAAACTCACAGAGTCATAGAATGGTGTAGATGGGAAGGGAGATTAAAGATAATCTAGGTCCAGCCCTTGCTGCCATGGCAGGGACACCTCCCACTAGACCAGGTTGACCAGAAAATGTGGCAGGAAATAGAATCCAGAAGAGAGAATATATGGTTAGAAAAGCTGGTCTTATGAGTATGCTTTAAATCATTGTACATTTGTACTTTTGCAAGTCATTTTGCCTTTCTCCGATTACCCACATAAGGGTAACATCACTTACCTGGCTGCCTTATGGTGGTATAATGAATATAAATTAAATCATGCTTCTAAAGTATTCTGATAAATTATCATTCCTGTGTTAGTTATCATGAGGATAATCAAAACTGGGTGAGCAAAATTCTACAGCACATTGTCAATTGATATGAGAAAAGACAGGATAATATTTGTCATTGGATCCTTAACTTCATACACCCTTGTCAGACTTTGCAAGCAGACTGAGGATAACATGTGATAATTCTTATCTAGGCATAGCAAGCTGAATAAGGAACAGATTGTCAGCCTAATATATGTATCACAGTAGCCCCAGGGCAGAGCAAATCTTTATGGTCAATTTATGAATGCCTGAAAGGTTTAGCTAGGAATAGAATAATGCAAACTGGCAACCTTAACTGTATTGTAATTTCCCAGTTTAAAATCTTTCTTGTTAGAATGAATCAGTTTGGCAGTGGTAGCACAGAATTGATTGTATTCTTAAACCCTCAGAATAGTCATCACTTTTGCAGTTAACACTGAATGAACTTTTAATGCATTTATTCTAATAGTTCATTTCAATAACTGCTTGTATTAAATGAACAATAGATCTGTATTGTCTCCAGTCACCTTCAGGGAATGTTAGGTCTGGATCTGTGGTCCAGCTTTAAATTAAACAAGCTTGTGCACACACATAGACACTACAAGACATAACCTGAATGGTTTTACCTTTAAGAGTCTCAAAGAAATAATTCAGCATAAGAAAATAACTGTAAGTGAATTTAATGACCAATGACACATAATTCAAACTAATGTATTTATGTCACTTAGTAAATTGTTCCAGCAGAAAAAGAAATTATGGCTACAGTGTTTCAGGTACACAGTGTTTCTGTCTTATCAGCGCATGAATTTGCTTAAAAAATGAAAAGCTGTTCTATTAGACACATGTATCTTTTGTCTTTGTCAATACATACTATATAAATTGTATTTACTTTTTTTTTCATCATGATATTTTATATGGAAGCCATCATTTTACATGATATAACAAAAGTGTTAAGCTTCCTGAAATTAATATTGGGAAAAAATTAAATCAAACCCATTCGTAGAAAAAATTAAATCAAACCAAACTGCATTAGCCTGTAGTCTTTCCTACTGGAAGAGGAGGCTATGGTTAGTGATACCTAATTGAGAATGAAGACAGCAACTGGAAAATTGCTGGATAGTTCTCTCTCCTTCAGTATATTCTCACATTGGCCACACCGTGGAGCTACAGCTAAATGAGTCAGAAACTTTGAAGCACCCTACCGGGTCCACTGAAACAGCAAACATATAATTGATACAAAGCATTAGTTAATCTTCAGTGTGTGTAAATGCATTTAAATTTTATTCTGATTTTTTTTCCTTAAAAATAATATGCTAATAGGAAGGCCTTCTAGTTTTTTCAAGACTGAGATAAAACATTCTCTGGAAAAATAAGATACATTTCAACTTTATTCCTAGCTCATGCAGCTATAGTTGGAAATTAAGGCACATTACCATAAGCAACCAGTAATGAAATACCATAAGAAATGTTCCTTATTACCATCAGCCTGTGTCCAGAGAAAGAGAGTTAACAGTCTGTGACTTAATTGCTATAGTTACTGAAATTGCAGTTACTGTTCTTACTCAAACATTCAGTCATCTTTTTAAGAGGTTTTAGTAAATCTTCATAGATGATGTCTTAAATGGTCTTTCAGGTTTGTTTGCTCTTTCTTGTTATCTTTACGCTTTTCAGTGTATGTGCATTGCTGATTTTCATAGGGTATACTTAAGATCTTTAAACAACTTTCAATAAAATAAGCAACTTCAATAAATTTTCAATAAAGAAGCCAGTCAACCTGAGAGGCCCTAGCTCAGTGTCCAGATTATTGGCTGAAGTGGTAAAAGTTTGGAGAAATTCCTGTCTTTAAAAGAGATGCCAGATCTTGTATTCAGAAGATTCTGGGGTTTGGTCTGGGGGTGAAGAAACCATTCTGACTTACCAGCCAGGCTTTCTGAAGTGTTTGCCTTGAAAAGTCACTTCTCCCCCCATTATTGTGACTGCTTTACAATAGCCTGTTGTCTAAGCAAGTCCAGTTTGGCTTGAAGTGGATGATTTTGTAAAAATCCCAAAGTACTCAGGTTATTTATATTCTGTTGAAATAAAGAACTTGAAATTTGGGTGGTTTTTTTTTTTTTTTTTTTTTTT
>WBNO01030502.1:48854-67018 GCA_013400575.1 Peucedramus taeniatus
TTTTTTGTTTAATTTCTTTGGAGTTTTTTCGTCTCTCATAGGTGCTTGTAGCTACTTTTTTTCCTTTTTTTTCCCCCCGTCTTCTTTTTCAAGTATCAGAAGTGAGCAAAGTGGTTAAAATTTGTGAAAACAAAGGGGGGAGCTCTTGCTGCACTGGCAGGTGCTGCAGAGGGACTGCTGCAGGAAGGTTTCTGCTTTTTGTTTAAGCCACATATCAGAAGGGGAGATTTCCTGAAGGGCTTTGGAGTGATCCTTTGGCCACTTCTCCTCTAACCCTTGCCTTGCCCATGCCACTACAGGTGAAGTTACTAAAAGATTTGTGCTTGAAGCAACATTTTAGAGCAAATGCCATGCAGGAATTAATTTTTCCTCCTTTAGATTCTTTCCTATATCTGCAACTTTGTAAATACTGTATAAAATGTACATACATATGTAGAATTGAAAGCATTGGATTTTATATTCTTTGTGATTTGTCATTTTTGTTTTTGGTGCGATATTAGTATCAGACAGTTTGGTTTGTGTTTGAGTATAGCTTTTGCTATTCAAAACTTAACATATAAAATACAGCTTCTGTTTTTTTAGCATATTTGTTTTGACTGTTAGGGTAATATACTAAAAATTTTAAGTTCTCAATAATTTTAAAATTGTCATGACAAAACAATCCACATGTGCATGGAAATTCATATCACTATAGTGTATTTTTTTCTGAGCAGTACAAGGAAATTTTAAATGTTCAACACAGTCCATATCCAAGAATGGCATCTAATTCCCTTTAGGTCATCAGACTTAAAATATAGCTCTCTTTTTAAAGACCAGACTATGGAACAGCTAAATATTTGCAGTTCAAGAGGCATTTACACTGCAGGAACACAGAATGCCATCCGTGTTTGTATGTTTACTCTTCGATCTTGACAGGTTATTAAATGTTTAATGTTAGAGGTAATTCTTCTTTCCTTAGGAAAAAAAAAATCACTTTCCCTCCTCTTCTAGCTCCTTTAATAGAAACAATCTCCTGAGTATTGGGAAAGACTTCTTCCTCTTAAATTACATACATAGTATTTTTAACCTTCACTTTTAGTTATCTCCAGGAAAAAAGGCCTTCTGTTTTGTTGCTGTTATTGGTGGTGTTTTTCTTTTTTCTTAGCTGCTTCTGTTATGATTCCACTGACAGCTCTGTCACTTTCTGCAGCTCCAAGAAGAGCCTTGTACCTTTGAAATTGTCATTACCTTTTGTCTGGCTGCCAAGATTTCTGCCACTTTAGTCTTGTGATGCAATAGCAGTACCTCGTACTGCCAGCCCAGAGGCTCCAGATTATGGGGAATGAAACTCCAGAATGGACCAAACGTATCAAATTCCTTATTTTTTAAATATGTTTTCACTGTCTGATTGATTACAGGGGCTTCTGGTAGAGCAGGGACTCAGCCTACTGCTGGCAGGGAGTTAGCCAAGAAAAAAAGGCACCCCTCTGGATTTAGCAGTCTTCTTTGCAGATTGGAACCAAAGGTGAAAGGAAGGAAAAAAGGGAAGGAGTGATGCCTAACAATGGCAATGGTCCCTGTATGTAGCATTAAATCAGATATGTATTTAATGCCTTCTTGAAATGGATGAATTAGAAACACCAGTATTGTTACAGCTGTCTATACCTGTACTACATACAAGGACTGTTTTAACTGAAGAACAGACATCTGAGAGGGAATCTTGTCAATCTTAAATATTTTAAGGTTGAGCAAGAGTATGGGGCCAGACTCTTTTCAGTGGTGCCCAGCAACAGGACAAGGGGCAATTAATCTGAACATGTCGAAAAATTTCTTTGCTTTGAGGGCGACAGAACTCTGGAACCAGCTGCCATTAAGGTTCTGGAGTTTCCTTCCCTAGGGATAATCAAAATCTGCAAGGATGTTATCCTGTGCAGCCTGCTCTGGGTGACCCTGCTGTAGCTGGGGTACTGAACTAGGTGATCTCCAGCCTTCCCTTCTAAATCCAACCTTTCTGTGATTCTGTGACTGCAACTCACTGTCCCATATATATGTTTGCCTACATACTGAACTAATTTAAATCTAGGTGGTGTGGAGTCCAGGACACACTGGACTGACAGGAACCTGGGAGGATAGTCAGGCTTCTGGCTGCAGAAAAACCCCACTACAGCCAAATTCTTGTCAGGATTTCAGTCATGTGAATATAGATGAGCTGTAGACATGTTCATGGTTACAATGAGTGGTAGCATTATATTTGATAGTTATTTGCTAAAAAGCATCATGTGGAGGTTACCCCCCACATACTGCTATTAAACATTGACTTGCTTCAGAGTACTTTGTCATTCAGGGGAAGTACAACCACTGTTTTGAGGAGGTCTATGTCCATTCTTGCAAAGCTGAGAGAATGATGTGTGCAGCCCTAGTGCCTTCATCTGTATGTTGTAAGAAATAATGATATTGATAATAATTGCCTTTCATATGGCATGTAGAGTGGTAACTAAATGAAATTACTCTTATTAAGAATGCTACTAGTAAGTTCACTTTTATTTTTCTGTATTTTTAAAAGCTCGTTATGTTTTATTTTAGAAGGTCCTCTCCCAAAAATTGCCAGTCCAGAGTTTGTGTATCTCCCTTTTCAAAATACAAGAAAAAGCAGGTACAAACCAAATCTGATCAAGCCAGCAGCTTTTTGCTTCCCTTCCAGCCAGATGGTACTCATTAGCAGTGGACCAACTTAAAAAAATTTCCCACTACATCCTTTTTTTTTTCCCCTAGAAATTCCACCCAGTGTAGGCTTGATGGACTGTGCAGCTTTTATGAAATATTATGGAGTGTGTTAGATCCAGAAATAAAGGGATCATTTCAAAGGGAAGGAGTTCACATGTGTGAAGCTGCCTTGGCAGCCATTTCTTTTACATATACAGGAATTCTTTTACACCCATTGCTCATCATAGCAGGGCTGCTTAAATTGAGGAGAACAGTCTGCAAAGTGGGTTGTAAGACATTAGTGAATTTGTAGATCTAAAATAAAATTATATACTCTGACCAGAATCTGGATAATTTACGTCTAAATACTCTTATAGAAGCCAACATGTCCTTTGACTGCTGATAATTTTTTTTATTTAGTCACGGTGCTTGCTCATTTGATATTTAAAATTCATAAACAAGGAAGTTTAAAATATTGTTATGTGCTATACCAGTCAGTTCCCCATCCAGAAACGACACTTCTATAAATAGAAGTTCCCCATTAGAATGGGCTGAGCTGGTATCCATTCCCAAAAGTCCTGCTTTCCTGTTGACAGTTTCCAGTGGGGTCTGACAGGAGAAGGTGGGCTAAGCAAAATATTTTTTTGGTTTTT
This sequence comes from Peucedramus taeniatus, assembly GCA_013400575.1. NCBI lineage: Eukaryota > Metazoa > Chordata > Aves > Passeriformes > Fringillidae > Peucedramus > Peucedramus taeniatus. Next base: position 52,190 of record WBNO01030502.1, read on the forward strand.
CAGTAGGGTTTCCGTGAAATAAGGAGTGCCTGGCCAAGCAGAACTTCTGATCACATGAGCGACCATTTTAATGTTTTTATATGTGTATATGTAGATATTTATTTTTTATATGTGTGTATAACGTAACTAATACTCAGGAATATATCAGGGCATTGGAAAAATATCATCTGTCCTGTTAGGTTATTAGAACAGTCCCTGGAAGAGTTTTGATTTATATCAACTGGCACTTCCCCAAGCAATTCCCAAGCATAATTTGGGACTTTGAAGGTTCTAGGCACTGTTCCCAATAAGCAATATGCTGCAATCACCCTGTTTTGAAGGCTGGGAGATCTCACAAGCATAGGCAAGGGCTGCTTCACACCTGTTTATCTAGGTGTCAGGAAATGTTCACAGCACACAAATGTCAATTTAATATAATACAGATAGATCACATATACTGGAGAATGAATTGAAATATTCAGGCTCTCTGTGTGTTGGACACTCACCATTTCAAAGTAATTATCTTTCCTTCAATTTTCCATCTCCCAAACTCACACTTTCTTTGCTGGAGAGTTTAGGGTTTGGTTTGCTCATTTTTTCATTTAAGCAAATTATTACAGTGTATCCTAAATTGAATACACCTAAACAGATGCATTCTGAATGAAGTTCTAAAGTGAGATGTGGCAACACCATGCGGTAACAGCATCTGTGGTGTCAGTATTAGAGAACTCAAAATCTTTTTTGTCTTTTTATTACTGATTCAGGGAATAGAATTGCATGATAACAAACTGACGTTGTATGTTTAACATAATGAGCTCCTTTTCTGAAGTTTTCAACCCATCCAGCTTCTGAGCTATATTTACAAAAGCAAAGTAACTGTCCACATCTGTACTTTGCTGGAAAATGCCATGATTGCCATTCTATGGCATGTTCCTGGATATTTTTTGGGAGTGATCAGGCAAGGGAGCAAGAGGATGGACAATGTGCCCATTTGTCTTACCATGTAAACATCTGCAATTCAGACAAATACCAAACTGCACTTGAGAACTTACAAGTGTTTGTGGCTTGTGCAGTCAGTCAAGTATTTTTAGGTGGTCATTTATCCATTTACTGATTTGCTTCTGAGTGTTTCAATAAGAGAAAGACAATATTATTGCACTCAACAGATGGAAAATAAGAACAGTAAGAAATTAAAAAGTTTTTCCGAAACAACTGAGCTGTGTTACACCTGCCAACTTATTTCTGGAATTTAAACAAGAGTTTAAAGGAATGTGCATGGTGTGTATGTGTGTCTGGTGTATCAGTTCTCTTGTCCAATTACAAAATCCTTCACCCTCCATCCAAATACTAAGTTCTGGTCTAACTCTCATGCTTGAGCCTCGACTTCTTTGTTTTCCCCCTTGGAATTCAGCTTTACTGGATGTAGTGTGCCATGGTGCTACAACCTACCCCGAAGGTGAGGCTAACTGAGGTTCCTGTTGGTAGATCCCTTGGGGAGGATTAGGGTGAAACAACTCTGACTGATGGCTGAGCACTACTCCAGCTCCAAAGGGTCTTCTTCTTATCATCCTTTTCCCTTACTGGCTAAAAACCCAGGCTGCTGCAAAATGAAGGTTGGTTTGCTGTGGTTATCCTGTGGTGGCAGGAGGGCAGCCCCTCTGCACCTGGGCTGTTCTTGTGCACATCAGAGGTTTTGCTACCACAAACCCAGACACTCTGCTCCTCCCCTTTGGCTGAGAGGTGCAAACCTGGCCGTAGCAAAGTATCTGCTCCTTTTGCAAATGGCTGATTGTTGGAGTCATTGGCCTTTAACATTTCAGTTGCTCACTTACGGGTGCTCAGTGCTAACTGGGCAATAGACGTACACAGCTGACCCTTATATTTCTTTTCTATTTATTAATCTGATATTGAGTTTCAGCTTCCATTTCCTGTTTTTTTTTTTCCCTAAATCATTTTTTCACCATATTTAATAGACTAGACAGATTATTTGTAACTTCCTGTAAACTTTATGCTGCAGTGACCTCTATATCCAGCTGAGATGCCTTTAGTTTAGTAATAACCAGGTGGACTTTTCCTTCTTTTGCTGTGTCTGCATTTGTAGTAGTTTCCTGCCTCCAAACAATATTACAGTGTTACAAATGTTACAAAAATTGGTCACACTCTGGATGACCAATTCTCCTAATCTATTTTTTTTGGGACCAAGCAGCCCTTCCTCTGGCTGTTTAGTGGTTATTTCTATATCTGGGTTGTGGTCTTCAGCACAGAAGAAACCCAGGTGTTGCAACAAGTCTGAAACAGCCAAAATATACACACCAAAATACCTTAAACTCCTGCTCACCTGTTTCCCATCTCTTGCTCACAATCCAAAAGACACAGGCTGCTCATATTTTGCTTCAGTTTTTTGATTGTTAAATCTTTGGGTGACTATTGTTTTGGTAGCAGCTACAGCGGAACTTTTGCATTGGAATTATCTGTTCATAACACCGAGACAGTAGGAATTTTTCTGGTGGTATTGAGATATATCATCATCTAAATGACTCCAGGCAAATATACTTTTGCATTTTTATTGCAATGGAACTTCAACAGAGGTTCAAAGTGAAATATATGTTTAAAGTTCAGATGTTCAAGATCTCCAAGATGACACAGTGATTTTCCTGGCCAGCAGATGCACACCCCAGACAGATTCAGCGTCATGGTGTCTCCATTTTGGTCTTTACTTGCTATGAATGAGATCCTAACTCCTCAGCCAGGTCAAGGTAGCCCTTCTGCCTTTTTTGGAGAAAAATTGTAAAAAAAGGCTTTGGCTTTGGAGTCACTTTAGGAAGCCAACATTAGAAGCCTAGGGTTGGAGCAGGTGACTTTGATCAATCTTTTTTGTCAGCAGCAACTGTGCTATATTATTTCTTTCATAATCTGAGTAGGTTCTATTTAAAGTTGATTAGTCCTTATTCCTGTTTCTCATGTTTGTGTTTTGCTAATAGTTAATAGCACCTTCATTTGCATTCATTTATTTTTTTCATTATTCAGTTTATCTTTTCCTTTTGTTTAAGTAATTCTCTTTTCTAAGAGAGAATATCCTGTTATAGTTTATAGAAGTATATTTACTCCTATCATCTTAGATTGTTTCTAAGATTAAAAAAATGAAATCTTTCTTGGTGTATATTTCTATCTGATGGTGTTAATCCTCACTTCATCATCCTCCAGCTATACTCCAGCATTCTGATGACTGGAATTCATCTTTCCAAACTTCGGCATTGTACACATTTTTTTCCATAGAAAGACTTGTCATAATGATATTTTTTTTTCCTCCTTTTTTTCCTGTCTAATCAGTTTTTCTTTCTCTTTATTTGTTATCCCCTTGTCTAATTTTCTTGTTCTCAACTAATGTATTAAGGTTTATCTTATATTTTCAGATGACTTCTCAGCCTCATACGTCTTTAATCCAAAAATATTTTCAATTTCAATATTCTCTATTCCTGTTTCCTTCTTTCTCTCCTTTATTCCTTTTGCTTCCTCCCTTATTTTATTTTATTTTATTTTATTTTATTTTATTTTATTTTATTTTATTTTATTTTATTTTATTTTATTTTATTTTATTTATTTTTTAAATTTTAATTTTATTTTTATTTACTTTATTTTCTTTGCCTCCTTCACAGTTGATGGTTAGCTTCTCTTGTGTTTCATATTAACTCCATTTTGGTTAATGCCATTCTTCCTAATAGCACACATACATGTGTTTAAATACATAATTTCTGCATCTAGGCAAACAATTACTGAGCTTTATACTTACCAAGGTTGCACCAAGTAGTGGTGTCAAGCACAGGATCTAACTCTTACCTGTTTGAGGTATCTGACATCATGGAAGGTTCATTCTGGCTTTACATGTTCCTAAAATTTCGGTAGAAATCTTCTAGTCAAAGTGTTGGCTCAGTTCTTGACTGTTCTTACTATTCTCTTCATTTTAAAGAAAAAACTTAGGTAAACAGTGATTTTTTAAAAATATTTTCATATGTATGCAATGCAAAATGTCTAAACATAATATTATTTTTCTAGACTTTTCCTTTCTTTGTAAGCTACAAAGCTAACATCGTATCAAAGTATGTGTATGTGGATTTCTGCTTTGAGAAGGAGTTAGCTGTACCCTTTACTGTTAAACCCAATCCAGAATGAGACAAAGTATTTCATTCATTTGTGGTAGTCCAAGTGATTAGGGTTTTAATTTTTTTATTCTTCTAGTTTTTAACCTCCTGGTATTAGCATTTGATGTAGAAATCAGGAGTCCTGCCTAATGTGTGCTTTCATACTACAGGTTCTCACAGTAATGCCTGTCTGCTCATAGTAGGTGCCAAGAAACCAGATGTCCTGTAGAGTTGCCTAGCTAAAAATGCAGTAGGACTTTTCCTTTCCCTTCCTTGCACTTCAAGGGATTCCTGCTGTCCCATTTCTCCAAGTCAGGGATATCTCTGAATTGTAGCCCAATTCCAGCCTGTTGATTGTTCTTCCACAGTTTGACATCACCTACCAACTTGATGAAAGCGTTTCCTACATTTTTTAAGGTCATGACTTAATAAAGTCATTAAACAGCCCCAACTCTGACTCCATTGAAGTGGTTTTCAATTAACTGTTGTTCTACTGATCACAACTCACTAAAATTAGTGATCCACCCAATTTTACAACTACTTTACAGTCCATTTACCCAAACTATATCTCATCAGCTTGGCTATAAGAATATTCTGCCAGGCCATTTCAGAGTCTCTGCTGAAGTAGGTTGTACAGCACATTTTGTTCTCCCCTCACCCCCAGAGCCACCATGCCAGGTGATGACTTTGTCTTCCCTGTACTTGTGCTGCCTGTTCTCAGGGCTGCTTTCCTTTCTCCTCTTTCTACCTATTCAGAAAAAAAAAGGCTGTGAGTATAATGAACTTCAAAATCTTTGAAAGCATATCATGATGCATGACAAAGACTGCTATGTTTATTTATATGAATTTATTTAAGAACAGTCAATTTATTTAAGTACAATCTCAGAGCAGGGAGAACACTGCAGTTACATTCATCCTTTCAGGTTTCTGATAATCTCAGTAAGAACCTCCTTCTCTCTTCAGATCTTGTACAGGAGGCAGTACATTTTCAATGCCAATTCCACTAGAAATGCAAATAAAGCATGAAATTAACTACTGGCTACATGTGGGTTCAGGATGATATTAGCAGAAATAGAGAGTTGCAGTTTTTGCTGTACAAAGTATATCTTGAAGAAAATTTTAGTGACAGGTGAGATAGTGGAATTCCTTAGGGGATGTAATGAAAGCAAAGAGAAAGAGGGGAAAAAAAAGGCCATAAATCAAAATCCAAATCAGATTGGACTGCACTTGTTTAATCCCAAATTAAGAAAAGTGAGTAGAAGACAAACCTCCCAAAGGTTGGATGATCTGTGAATATAAAAGCAACGCAGGACTGTGCCTGACAGTAAGAATTACACCTCTGGTATTTTCCTGGAATTTCTCAGGAAAAAATGTAGCAGAACAGTTTACCTCTTATAAGACTTCTGTCAGTCTGTCCAAATCAAACAAAATATATCATCTGGGCACAAGGGAGCAGTTTGTCTTGTGCAGCAAAATTTGAGGAAATAATTTGGTTTGCAGAGGAAGGGGTGGTGTGTGTGGAGGGGGTGTGTATTTGTGGTGTGATGGTGTTATTGTAAGAAAAGAAAAACTGTTTTAGGGCCTAATTCAGTTTCTGCCAAACTGGTGAGAGCCTTTTATTTGATCTCAGTCACGGAGGAACTGATCTCCAGTGGTTAAACTATTAGTATTCCAGTCTTAGTCAGTGAAATAAACATATTAATTAATATCCAGGAGATAACCTTCATAGATTGAATTGGATGCATTTAGGAATGCTTTTACACATGTCTGTAGATGGCATCAGTGTACTATATGCAAGGCAAAAATAATTAATTACAACGATAAATCTTTCTTTCCTGTCTTCTGTTACCAAGTAATCAACCTGGACAGTTGAGCAAGTGCTTTAACATCTAGGATAGCAATCTTCTGAAATAGAATACAAGGTAACAGGAAAAACAGTGCATTCTTTCTTTTGTTACAGATAAGCATGGACTCCCTCCATATTGTTGGAGTCAGCATTTTTCATAACCATTGTCTAGCAGGCACTCAGAGAGACATTCAAGTTCAACATTTATTGATTTTTCTCCCGTTGTGTTATAATAGAAAATTCTTCCTGGACTCTGATTTACAAAAGCAGAAGGTGGACTTGATGTTCTAAACTAGGATATTGGTAAATATGTTTGTAGAATCTAAGGAGAGAAGAAAAGCTGTTGATGCTCTTTCTACGCTCCCAAAAGTAAGTATTTTTTTGCAACAAGTAAAATATTTGGGAAGAATATTTTTAAATGAAGCTTTTAACAGTAGAGATTATGCTGAGGTAGAGCCTATATTGCCTGCCCCTAAGCAGGTTCCAGGCATCAATCTTTTTCAGCAGCAGCTGAGAAATCTCCTCAGCAGCACAGAGTATATTTTACCATCAAGTGGGAACTAGTGACCTGTCAGGATCTGCACTTTTGACCTGCAGTGCAACAAAAAAAAGATTTTCAAGCTTTATACTAGGCTGAAACATGACACTTAACCTCTTAAGGGCATTGAACATAGGACCTATAAAATTGTGACTTAAAAAGTATGCACAAATGTGCAGCTTATCTTAAAGAAATCTCACAGTATGGAAACTATGAGATAGAGAGACTAGTTTTTCTTAAGCAGAGGCCAGAAACTGCAAAATGCTGGAATAAATAATCAGTTTTTTTTTATATTAATTAGATTATTTGGAGAGTCTTAAGCAATCCCGTAGTACTTTCAGAGCAGGGTCCGCAATATTGTCATCGAAGTGTTAAAGGCCAGATTGGATGGGCCTTTGAGCAACCTGGTGTAGTGGAAGGTGACCCTGCCCATGTGTTGGAACTAGGGGATCTTTAAGGTCCCTCCCAACCCAAAACTTCCTATGATTCTGTGACAGCTAAGATGACTGGGATCCCTGTATGCTCTCAGCTGCATAAAGAGGATGTACTTTTATTAAATCTTTTAAAGACATTCAATAAGTCCAATTGCCATATTTAGGATGAATTCTAAGAGTGGATATCTGTAATGGTGCTAAACTCTTATGTTTAGGCAACTTAAACAAACCCCAACTAGCCAGATATAATTACCCAGACCTAGAAGAGGTCTGCTGAACCTCAGCTGTGCTCTGCTCTCAAAAGCAAAATCACACAATCACTCCTGCATGTTTAGTAAGCTTTGTGCTGCAAGTAGTTTTGCTGTGTAATCTCTTCACTCTCTTGAAAAGCTATTTTTTTTAATTTCCTCATTCAAATTATTTCCAGGAATATGTCTTGGCATATCAAAGTATGCAAAACCACAGTATTACTGATGCACATTTCAGTGATAAGAAACGCTGATAGCTTTGGGTTTTGCTGTCTCCTGTGCCTTCAGCTTTTATTTCCTCAGCTTTTTTTATTTTAAACTAATTTCCTTTGCAGACATGGACTTCATTATCACTTCATTATCATGGACTTAGTTATTATTTCAATAATAAATACTTAATGTTGTAACATTATTTAGTTCTAAACATGAACTTAGTTTATGTGGCTTCAGTCATTCTTTGTAGGTTAAGGTGACATTTTTTGCTTTTTCAGGTGATGATTTTTAAAATAGTTCCCTCAAGTAGTAAAGCCATAACCTTTCCTAGGTTTACCTGTTCTAAGTGGCCTAGGTTGTGTCCATTCCTTTTTCTATACAGGAACAACATTGTTTAGTGCCAGATTTTCCTATTTATACTTTCATATAGTTTTTACCACTCTGAAGTGTCTGAATACCCAGGGCAACTTTATTTTGCTCTTCCTTTTCACTCATCTAACAGTTAACATGAATTACATAATAAATAATTTTACAGTAGAAGATAAATTAATTATAAATAGTCAGCATTTGCTCAATGAGTTGAGGCAGTACAGACTTATATTTTGGGAGTTTTTTTTCTATTGTACCTTGCAGATACTTTAGAATTAAAAAAAAAATACTACACCACTTTCTCTTGAGTACTGTAAATACACCTGCTTGGTGTAGTGTCAACAAATGCCCAGTGGCTTATACAGAACACCAGCTATTTTATATAAATTTATAATAAGCAATTTCAGTACAGAGATTGCTGCAATCTTAAAGAAAAAAAATCTCCATATGATGTCTGTGTACACTCTAGCATAATGGAAACCATCAGAGTATTCCAGTCACAAGTTTCAGAATACTAGAAGAAGAAAATTGCAAAATGTGGGTTTATTTATTTTCCATTCTGCTTTTACATTTTGTTGCAGTCTTAACCTGCTTGCACTACAAAATACTGTTGTCCAAGAGCCTGATTTTTTCAATACACTCAGGATTTTAAGAATGTCACTGTTCCAGAGAAAGAGGGCCTTCAGTCACACTTGCCATCCTGCAAAGCTCATAGGGGATTTATCAATACATCCACATTTTCCATGAAACACTTTCTCAGCTTTCTCTTTAGCAGCTTTATTCAAATCACATACTTCATCTCTGTATCCTCAGATAAAGGGCTGGTTTCATAGGAAAGTAGCCAAGGTAATGGATTTTATTTTCCTTGCTAATAAAGAGTATGGGATACACTCAATACTAAGCTGCATTAGTTAATGTCTTGGTTTAACCCCAGTCAGCATCCATGCCCCACACAGCCACTTGCTCACTCCCTCACCAGCAGGATGGAGGAGAGGATAGGAAGAGTGAAAGCTGGAGAACTCATGGATTGAGGTAAAAGTTTCATGGGGAAAGCAAAAGCCACGCACACAAGCAAAGGAAAAACAAGGAATCAATTCACTGCTTCCTGTGGGAAAGGGGAGTGTTCAGCCATCCCAGGAGAGCAGGGCCCTACTTAATGGTGACTTGGGAAGACAAACACCATCACCTCAAATGTCCCCCACTTCCTTCTCCTTTCCCCTGCTTTATATACTGAACGTGATGTCACATGGTCTGGAATGTTCCTCTGCTCTGTTTGTGTCACCTGTCCTGGCTGTGTCTCCTGCCAGCTTCTCATGCACCCCCAACTTCCTTGCCAGCATGGCAGTACAAAAAGATACTGTCTCTGTGTAATTACTGCACAGCAATAATGAAAACATCTCTACAACCTTGTGTTCAGCACAAATCCAAAACATAGCCCTGTACAAAACACAGAAATGGTGAAGAAAACTACCTCAGCCCAAACCAGCACAGCCAAGTAGAAAGAATTTGCACAGCTGAGTAAAGAGAATTTTCTGTGACTGGACTTGGTTCCCATTTGGTGTAAATTGGCAGTGTGGGTTTACAGCATCATAGAAAATGCCCCAAGTACTGCCAGATTCTCTCTAATGTACTTCAAAAGTGCTATTAACTCAGTAAGATTATTAACATAGCTACTCTAACTGGGGTCACTGAATTGGCTTGTCTAATTTTACCTCTGTCACTCATCCTGCAAAGATCATTTTCTTAGACCATCCTTTGGCTTGGTCACGCTTTATCAGTCTTCCACCTTTGTGTCAGGTCCACTTACTCCATCACATCTCAAATGATACTTGTATTCATTAGTGCTGATGTTCAATTTTATCATAAAACTGAATATGCTGATTACAGAAGAATACCAAAATACTTAAATAAAGCATAATTGGCAAGTTGCTTGGAAAAAAAAATATGAGGTTTGTAAATATGTCTATAGTTGGTATTTTTCTGTGACCATATCAATACCTTATTGATGGCAGTGTCTGTGCTGCATCCAGATTAAATCCTCTGAGAGAAACCAGTGCACCAACTCCCTCAAAAAGGAAACCTGAGGATGTGACCCAGGTAAGCACAACCCTGCAGTCAATTGCTTGAGTGATCTGAGTAGCCCTGAATACACTGTAGTGTGGGCACATCATCCTGTAATACCTGTGGGGCTCTAAGAAAGCTTGACTGTTAGATTGAGATGAGTCTCAGAGTGAAAACAGGGGGGATTTGAATTAGGATTTAGGGTGCATGCATCTCATTCACTGCTTAGTACTGCAGAGGTTCTGCTGCTGTCCACTCTCATCCTGGTTGAGAGGAAGTCAAGGCAAAATGACATTAAATGTTGTTGGTGTCTTCATTGCTCATACTTCAAAATCTATATTCATGTTGACTTCAATGTATTTTGGCTGTTTTCTTTAGCTCTGTCTCCAGCATTTTGCTGTATTGCTGACGTGAGTATGTATGGCTCATAAAAGCTATGAGTGGATCTGAAAAGTGAATAGTGTGACTATTTGAGTCTTTGTCATTAGCAGTGAATAGACTGTCTTGGAATACAGAAGATAGATTTTTTGTTTAAGCAGTTGTTTCAATAAGGCTTTGGGATGGACTAAAATTTTGTCATAGCAATGGCAGGACAAATCCTATTTTTTCATCTGTTACTATCAAGTGACTTTTTTTTCTGTTTTCTGAATGGTTTTGCTTTGATATATGGAAATAGGTCAAGTGGTATGGAAATAATGCTGCAGATGGTGTCACAATGATTTAGTAAAAAAGAAAAATTTCACATGTTCATGTGTGCACAGCAGTATCCGTACTACATAATGGATTTTCCCTCTGCTTCATGTTGCCATTAAAAAAAACATTTGGGACAGAAGTGACAAAAAAGATCTGGATCAGTCTCATGGCACGTGTTTCAGCTCTTTCATGCTTTTCCATAGTTTTGAAAGTAGAGCCAATGGAAAGCCACAGGAAAATACAAAAGTATCTAAGTGGATTAAATTAGCAAATCTTCTATTGAGAAGCTACTGAGTCTGCTGCTGAATAAATTTTCAAAGGTCTTCAAGCAGCTTCTTCTAGGCATTACTGGTCACTTTCCAAACTAAAAGTTAGGGTTGTTTGCCACTCTTGGTTTCGCGTGCCTTCTGACTTTGTTTTTACAAAATTTTATGTTCTGTCTTTTGCTGTCTTCATTCAATGAACAGGTCTCTAGGGAATGAGGAAGATCCACAAATACATGAATAGGTTCTGTGATTAGAAAGGAGACCAAACTTCAGGCCTATCAGCAACCAAAACTGACTTCACAATTCAAATTTGTTTATTTATTTATGTTTGTGTTTTTTTCATACAATGTCTGTAGTTCATGTGATTATTCTTAACACTCAGCATCATCTTCCAAAAATAAATTATTCTCTCAGTCTTTAGATGTAGAGCTCAATTGATTTAATAAAACAGAATGAATTAGCATGAATCCAAAAAAGTTTCTCAGGTGCAGGGGAGAGGACTAGATGTGGTTAGTATGATCTATTACCAAGCTGTTGGGTTTTTTTCCTCGTATGATATTTGCTGAAGGACAGCATCAAGTGTAATAAAATCTGTGTTAATGCTAGGTACTGATGAAAAGTTATCTTGTTATATTTTGAACAGAGAGGAAGCGTTATGGTATTCCTATAAGAAATGCTCTCATCCTTTGAACATCTTCCCTGGCATGAACAGCTTTTAATTTAATTGGCAGATCAAACTGCACATTTACCAGTGGAAAAGGTTACTGTACATCATATAAATTAAAGGCCACCAAGCAACATCTTTAAAAATGAAGCTTGGTTCTAAGTTTATATAGGATTTCAAAAATTAATTATTTTAGCTGACATTAATGATTCCTTTATATGTAAATTATGCATTAGAATGGAACTGCAGAACAGGGAGAGATCAACTCTTCATTTTTGGTTGAACATAAATTACATTTACACTCATTCAAAGTCCCCCTAACCCTGGCAGTAACAGGTAGATGGCCTTCAGCATAAATGAGAAAGAGGCTCACTATGGGATCTTGTCATGAGGAAGTAAAAGCTTTGCTCTTTTTTTTGTTTAATTTTTGTATGAGGAACTAAAAGTACAAAAGCTGTTAATTGTTTGGTGGGTGTTTTACTTTCACATACTTAAGATATTTAAAATATAACCTTTAAATACTGTCTTGCACTGACAACTAATTCTCTTCACTTTCCTTTTTCCTCTTAATTATGATTTTTAATATTATGACAGGAGTATTTTTAATATTGTTACAGAAATAGTTTTTTAAGACAGTCTTTCTCTTTTAGGAACCTAAAAATATAATACACAGCACACTGGAAGCATTATTTGGGATGTAACGATGGAGTTAGAACTTAATTTGTAGCCTATCAAGTAGTTATTGAAATCTGTCAGGAGTTTTTATTTGGTTTTGTTTTTTGGTTGTTTTTTTTTTTTTAGTTGGTTTTTTTGGGATTTTTTTGGGTGGGGTTTTTTTTGGTTTTTTTTTTANTTGTTTGGTTTTGTTTTTGGTTTTTTTTGTTTTTTTTTTTTTTTGGTGGTTTTTTTTTTTTACTGAAAGAAGGACTACATTGACTACATTTTGAGGCATTTTCAGTGTAGGACAAAGTTTGCTAAAAAATGTCTTTATTTCTTACACCAGATACATATCTGTTACACCAGATTTGTTACACCAGACTCAGAAGTCTCTTGAGTCACAGAATTCATGTTAATAGTTGCAGTCCACATATCATAATGGAGTAAATATGTTAATTTAAAACAGACTGAAATGTTCCATAAAATTATTATTTGAGTTTTAAATAAATGAGAATATGCTGTACTGATAAGAATTTTAAATGGCTTTCCTAGGAGACTATAGTTTTGTCAACTCTTCAATTTTATGTGACTCAGAAGTCACATAAAAATTGGATATTCACAGTGCTCTGTACCACATTTTACAAGTCATTAGTTTCTCAGATGAACAAGTAAAAAACATCATTCAAAATTTGTGTTTGTGGAAAAAAATTATATATTCTGTTAAACCAAATTACACACCTGAAAGAATAGATATTTTTTGAGGATACAGATCTGAAAGAGTTGATCAAGTAGAAGTTTTCCTCCTTCAGAGAAAAGCCATGGCTGATACCCATTTGGTTGTCTTGGTCTTCACCACACTATTACCATAGTATGGGAAATATTGAGATAATTTTTTTCAAGAATGTTCACTGCTCAGCTGGTAAAAATATTCTAATTATTATTACAGAGAGAAAATAAAGTACTCAGTGTTAAATCTCCAGTGATCTCCCATTATTTAAAACACATATTTTAATAGGCTGTTGTTTTTCAGAATTGCCTGTCTTGTTAAGTGGCTAGAAATACTCATGAATACCAACATTTTTCTCCAAAGTGCCAATAAAATTTATGATAATTTGATTATATACTAGATAATTGTCTATCTATTTATCAGTCTGTCTATGCATCTAAAATAAAAGCTGAAGATTCATTCCACAAATATTTTCTGTCAGATTTTGAATAAGATTATTTTATTCTTTTAATTACAAAATCATTCCATAATTTGTCTTCTTTCTGATTCTCAGAATAAAGCTATCTGTCAATTTTGATAAGAACTTTTTATTTCAGTGTTTGGTCTTGTGGGAATATTTTCAAACATTTGAAGACAAAGGCAAACAACAACTGTGAGTTAAATAACTGCAGATATTTAAGGCAGGTGCAGACATCAGGCTTCTTCTAAGTAGAATGCACACACTTTATTTGTACCCTGGATACTTTACAAAGAAAAAAAATGAGCAACAAGGAACTCATCTGCCGGCAGTAGAACTGAAAAATATTTCAATTTTTCTGTATTGGAGGAATGCTATGTTTGTGGAATGCAGTTCTGCATATGGAATTATCCATTAAGGTAGTCGGAAACAAAATGTGGATGAAGCTTCTCTGAAAACCAGATGAATTAAGATATTCTCTGACAGGATTGTTTCTACACTTTTGATAATAAAAATGGATTCTTAGGGCAGGGTTGGAAAATGCGTGGGTTTTTTTGTTTTTTTTTTTTAATCACAGATTAGGTGCAGAATTCAATGAATCTTGTCATAAGTTGAATACAAACCACATATAACCATGCTGTGCAACAGGAGAAGTGAAGATGGGGCTCTTTGCAACAGCAAAGAGAAATGTGTTCTACATAGCAGAGTGGACTTTGGAATGAAAGTGGAAAATTCAATGTATACATTTTAGTTTACTTTACATGTCATGGAATTCAGTTCATTAATGTTGCACAAATTGCTTTTGGATTCTGCATCTGAAACACAGATGTGATGCTTAAGCAGTGTGTTTAATGCTGCCTAAATTAGAAGCCTGTGCTCACCTTTTTTATTTTCCAGGAAAGTGAAGTGCCTCTGACAGCCTTCAAAGAGTAATGCAGAGGGCTTGGGTTGGGAGATTTCTTCTGATTGTGTGTAACAGAGCCTGGTGGAACCTGCAGGACAGTGCCAGGTTTCTTTATCTCAGCGAGGAGCCAAGCAGCCCTAGACCTACAGAACTTTTCTAATGATGAGCTTAAGAGAGCTTTAGCATTTGACCCTGAACTTATGAATAATATATTTCAGCAAAAAACTTAACAGATGTGGCCACCAGATACCTGTGGTACTTTATGGAGAAGGATATACAAGTGGGAGATTAAATGGGAGATGTTAAACTGTGGCATATCAAGGTAAACAGCATGAGCTATTCACAAGGTGTTATTGCTCAAGGCTGTGAAATATTTATACTTACAGGCCATTTAATTAATTAGTTGGAAAATGAGAGATTTACATATAAACATAATATAGAATCCTTGGTTGAACTGATTAAAATTTTAATATATTAAAATATATAGATATGTATTAGATTACTTGGTTTGAGATTTCCTGTCATCTATTTTCCATTTTTTAGTACACAGTAGTGTGCTTATTATCTTCCAGATGGCCCTAAATAAGGAAGCTTGTGAGTGGGATTCTGTTTGACATGACATTTAGTTTAGATG
>WBNO01030503.1:0-60394 GCA_013400575.1 Peucedramus taeniatus
TATATATATATATAAATAATATATAAAATGTTTTAACTTGCATATCACTGTTAGTTAGATTATACTTTCCTTTCAAGTCAGTGAACTATAAAGAAATTACTTCCTAAAAGATATTATAGCTGAATATCTTCTCTATGTTTTGCATGTTCTTATAGAAACATATGAAAATAGATATGATAATAGAAGAAAATACCCATTGGAAAATCTCTTCTCAAAGTTTGATTAACTTTGGAAGCAGTTGGAACTTCAGCTGCTGTTTACCCATCAAGGTAGGTGTCTTATAAAACAATGACTCATATTGTGACATTTTAGCTACATAAATAAACTTAACTAAGGCATGAAAAATTGTGTTTCACTTCTGAATGGTTTTGCATCTCTTCTAGATTTTTTTGTTCCACAGCATTTTACCAAGAAAGAAATTTAGAATGATATTAGTAGACTAAATTTATTTGTAGTGCATGTTTGTTTTTGCTCCTATGAAGAAGCTGCCATTTTAATATATGTTTGGAATGCACGAAAGATCTCTTTGGTCTATGGCAAAAACTTGTTTTGATTATTTCATAGTGGTATTACTTAAAGTTTGCTGTCATTGATTGCAAGATTTATTAATTGATAATTAATGACAAGTTTCTTTGTATATGCAAAAGAAAAAATGTTGGGAATTGTATTATTTGTTTATGTTATGCAATTCCACCAGTAAAAATGATCAGCTTCTTGGTATCTTGCAGGTATTTGTAGTTTGCTTAAACCATAAACTATCCTTTCAAGTACTGCTATAATCATATATTCTCCAGTATCTTATTCTCATTTTTTAACTTGTAAAAGAGTAACATTTTAACTTTTTCAGTGGTTCTTTTAAGTGAAAAGATGAACTTCTCATCACTAGCCTAGATGCAACTTTGTTGTGCTGCAAAATGTAACCTTAAATATTTATTAATATTTGTAGGTATAAAATTAAAAGTGTTATTCAGTTTCTTAGTTTTTGTTATGAAGCATACACATAGATTCGTACACAAATACGAATGGCCTTCATTTTTCAACTCTATCTTTGAATTCACCATGCATCCTCAAAATAAGCTCTTACACGGTTTGCATCAATGTTTTATGCATTCAAAATATTTCTAGAACAGATTGAAGAACTCCTTCCTGCAAAACAAGAAACCATAAGTAACTAGTTAAAGATACGTCTGTATCTTAAGCATCTAGACTGGAAATATCTAGTCCTAATAGATGCATTTTAATCCTATTTTCTAGTATTTCTGTAGGCATACCAGAGTCTGAAGAAATCATAGTAAATTTCTACACTCTAAATACACTGAATTGTAGTTTTTCTCACAAGCTGGAAATTATAGAGAAAAAGAAAAAAACAACAAAATACTGGTTAGTATAAACAAGAAAATTAGGGTTGCTGCCAGAACATTTTTCCTGTTTTTAACTTTCTCCCATGCCTGTCATAATGCTAGAAGACATTTTTCAAACAATTTGAAACAATGTTGAAAATAACTCAAACTGTAAGATGGTTTGAAATACACAATTGGAGAATCACAGAATGGTTGAGATTGGAAAGGACTTCTGGAGATCATCTTATCCAATCCCTCTGTTCAAGCAGGGATGGCCAAATCAGGTTTCCCAGGACCACTCCAGTTTTCTGTACCTCAAAGCATGGAGGCTTCATAACCTCTCTGGGCCATGGGATACACTGATTGACCACCTGTAAAAAAAAAAAAATTTAAAAAAAGTGTTTCCTCATCTTTGGATAGAATTTCATGTATTTTCATCTGTGCCAATTGCCATTTTCAGAGGGTGCAACTGAGAGTAGTTGGTGACTGCCTCTTCTTCATTCCCTCCTCCCAGGTTTGTACACGTGGGTAAGATCCCCCTGAACCTTTTCTTCCCAAGGCTGACCACTCCCAGCAGTCTTGGCTGTCAGGTGCTGCAATTCCTTACTCATCTTCATGCAAGATGCACCAGATTCACTCTAGTAAGTCCATATATTTCTTGTACTGGGAAACCCAGTGCTGGACCCAGCTATTCATGGCCTTTACCAGTGCTGAGTAGAGGGATCACCTCCTTTGACCTGGTGACAACACTTTTTCTAATATAGTCCAGGATACTTCTGACATTCTTTTCTGCAAGGGTGTACTGCTGGCTCTTGGTTTGTTTCATGCCCACAAGGACCCCAAATGTCTTCTCTGTAGAGCTGCCTTCTAGCTCATTGACCCCAGTTTGTACTGCTGCCTGGGGTTATTCCTCCTTCTACCCGAGGTGCAGGACTTTTTCCCTTGTTGAACTTCATGGGAGCTCTGCTGTCCCATTTCTCCAGCCTGCCCAAGTGCCCCTGGACAGCAGCACGATCCACTAGTGCTATAGCTACTGCTCCCATATTTATGCCAGCTGCAGATCTGCTGACAGTTCAGTCTTCCATCATCCAGGTCATGAATTAAACACAGTATGTGCCAATTTGCATCCTGAAGGCACACCACTAGTGACTGTCTTCCATGTAGACTTTGTATTGTTGATACCAATTCTATGATCCCAGAAGTCCAGTTTGCAGCCACATTACCAACCATTTTCCCTGTAGCCTGTATTTTATATGGCATTCTATGAGCTTGTTAATGGAAAATGTCAAAAACCTTGCTCAATTTGAGATAATCAACATTCAGTGCTCTCCCTTCATCTTCCAAACCAGTCACCTCAACACAGAAGTCTATCATATTGATCAGGAATAATTTCTCCTTTATGATTGTGGGATGGTGTGCTGAAATTTGGTTAAATTTGGCTATTTTTATCTTTAATTCTACAAAATCACACTTCCATTCTGTTCAGTTTAGCCAAAAGTTGAAAGAACACAATCTATATGAAACAAATAATGACCAATTATTAAGTGATGTTTTTAAGCATTCCAGCTATTGTTTTCAGCTGCAAAGCAACATTAGGAAAAACTTAAGTATCAGGGGGAAAAGTACTTAAATTTGGACTCTGTGGCAGCTAACTGTGCTAAGTGAAGGTCTGCACTAAACTACTCTTCTGGGAGTTTTCCTTTTTACTTCAAGGGTGTGTGAAATAGGTGCTAAAATTTCATAACAGTATACAAGAAAAGATGTGAACTAAAATTTACGCAAGGACTTCAAATTATTATCAGCATTTTCATATTCAGTCTTCATAGTACTTTGTAGGGTTACATTTCTGCCAATATTCAAGCTGTAATGAAATGGGGATTATATAACAAAGAAATTTTTTTAATTAATCTGTCAAATGAGTCCTATTAACATGGAGTCTCATCATAGTAATTACTTAAGAACCAAGCATTAGAACATTTAGCATCTAAAAGAGTTCATTATATTCAAATGTTGTGAAAGTATTTTTGAATATAATTTTACCTCCTTATTTATTTTTGACAAGATAGAAATAGTAAAAAACAGTACATAATAAAAAAAAAAACAAGAAAGTGATGGAAACACAAAATTAATAAATGAGATTTCTAGCATTTTATGCAGCAGATTCTAACACCAAATGTAAATTACCTAATTGAAATGCCTCAAGCAATGAAAACTATGGGGATCAGACTGATGGATATCTCTTGCAATATCCCTGTGGTGACATTTGATTATATAATACCTTTGATCGTGTACTTGTCTTATCCATACACTTGTTGGAGTAGGTCCACAAAAGTTGTCTCAGGAATTTTCCTCTTTCAAAAAATAAAGGAAGCAAATAAAAAATTAATAGAAAATGTATCAAGGCTATTTTACAGCCTACAGCTTCATTGATGCCAGAAGAGACTGTAAGCATCTAGAAGAATCTAAACTAATTTTTGGGGTAAATTCTGACCCTTGCTGATCAGATTTAAAAGTGTATTTTCTAGCATCAAGAAAATTTAATGTAAATTCTCTCATGAATAAAGTTAGTTAGTCCCAATACAGAAAACAGGCCTGAATTGATTAGATGTGAGATTTATTACTTAAAGCTACCAGCAGTACTAACTCCTGTGATCAAGAGGTAGCATATGTGAGTTCAAACCACTGTTCAGATGAGCTGCTGTATATTATAAGGGTTTTCTCAATAGAATGCCCATCATCACTGCATTTATAACTTTAGTCACTCCTAACCTTAATAAAAATTATAGGGTAATGCTGAGTTTTCTTCTGCTCTTTTTTCCTAAAGTAAAGCTGGAAGTAAGTAACAGGATGCACCTCAGTGGAAAAGTAACTGTTCTTCCTTCTTCAGTGATTGTGGGAAGGGGCTCTTCGAAAACACCAATCAAATGGAAACTCAAGTTTCTTTTTCCCTGTCTCAGTCTTTGAAATACCTGTCTAAATTCAATGGATTATTCCAAGTCACACAGAGCACATCTCCAGAGGAAAGGCAAAGAATTGCTTCAGCCTGTAAGACCTTGCTGCTGTCTGGGAAGTTAGCCAGTGAGAAACAGGCTATTATGAATTTCGGTGTTTTTAGTGGGTGGATGATTTTATTTTTACTATATCTGAGAGATGTAATGGTGTTAGCATTCATAGTGAGGAATTATGGTCCAGTAAATGTTTTCAGGAAGGTGCCTCACATGACAGCCTATTTTCTTAGAAAGTCTTCTACAAAGAACAAAATAGAACTCGAAAAGCACTGACTTTGAACAACAGCAGGAGAGTTTGTCAGGAAGACAGGAAGGCTAACTGACTAAGTTATGGAAAAAGGAAAATTACAATCTCAGGAGATGCTTCTAATAGTCGGTGAAAGAATAAAATATTTGATATACAAAATAAATTTTTGGTATGCAAAATAAATTGCATACATGAAAGGGGAAATTAAGAATCCTGCTACAAAGATCCTCTTGTCAAAGCCACTGGGATGTAAGCTCAGAGGTAGAAGTGGAAGTTTCTGTTAAGAAGTCTCATACTATGTATGAAATACTGTTTTCAGGGTAGCTTGACTAATGCATGGTTCAGTATTGTTTAGAAAAATGAGATATGAAAGTGCATTTTATCTTTCCTGTATTTTCATGGAGAGAGGAGGGGGGGATATTCTTGTATATGCTCTCTAAAGTAAGAAGATATATTTAAAATATTTTAAAACTTTATCAGTCTCCTTTTACATTCATGTGCCTTTATAGGGTTAATCATGTGAAAGGATAGTTTACTTAAGAAGAGGTCTAGAGGAAGTGTGATTAAGCTAATACTGTCTTAGAGAAACCCCTTTTTGAGGAGTATCAGTCAGAGTAGTTCCAGGGATTTTAGTAGGAATGTTAGCAAAATTCCAAGGAATTCAGAGACATCAGCTCAGAGGATACAGCTGGGTTAGAATAACTTTTTTAATCATCTCAATGGCCTATCTTTATGAAAAACAGCTTGGGATGATCTAAAGGAAGGAAACAAAATGCTAATTCAAAGATAATTTCTTTAGTCTGTTTCTTGGTTATTTTTGCAACTCTGCATCCTTCCACCTTCTCCCTCTTTTTTTTTTCGCATGAGAAGTAGCTACTTGCATGACTATATAAAAGCTTCTATCAAGACCATGACTGCCTTTACCTTTCCTCTTATTTAATCTCCTTTATTCTTAGAAGATCAGTTCTTACCATCGTTCAGCACAGTAAGGCCAGTCTGGGGTTTCCATAACCTCACTCACAAAACCAGTTTCTTGTTTCCCTTTAAATTCTTCTTTAAAACTCTTCTTTACATTTATGCCTACGTCATCACTCATTTGTCAGTGCTGATCTCATATCTCTTCTGTTTATGGGCAACTGCCTTCAGAAGTTGCCAATATTTTTCTCTGTATTTATACAGTATTTAAACAGTCAGTACTGCTCTGTCAGTAGTGTTCATCTATGAACATATGCTATTAAAGCCACATGCTATTAAAGTAATCAGTAATAACTTTGTTAGTCTAATTCTAGAGGTTTGAAGACAGGATTTGAGCAGGTAGATGATGTGCAGCTGAATGTGATATAATATCAATGAAAGGAACAGCAAATATGGCTAAAGGGTTGGTGACAATCAGAGATTGCTACAAGAAAGTTATTTCCTTCAAGCCTTTTATTTCTGTAATTTATGAGTCTGATTACCTAAGATGCTAAGGGGCAAACCCTATCAAGGTTTATACCTCAAAGTAAAACTGCATACAATTAGTCCCATCAACATCAAATATCTTAGTTACGTATAGTTAAAATATATGAAAAAAGGAAAACAATTATGTTCATGAAATCGAAATATCCCTTTCATATGCACTTGGAAATGTTTTATTCCTCAATTATTAGAAAACAAAAGTAAATAAAAAGATGTGACAGCAACCAATTTACAGAGTAATTTATGATCTAATGATTGGTGGGAACATCCTCATGTTTTGCCCCAGATAGGTTTTGCCTTAAGTGAGAGCTCAGAACCTAAAAACAGATAAGTACACTTAAGAGAAAAAGTATTTAGCTGTGGCTGTATATATGACCCACAGCATTTGCCTTTCCAGGTAATGAAATGTCATGGATCATATTCTTGTAAAGCTCTTTACTATAGCTTGTTCACTGCTTAAGACAATCAGTTTATTCTTTCAAATTCTTGATACAAGAATTAAGAACATGTGGCTTTAATAAAATGCTGATTTTTTTTTCTCACCACAGCTAATTAGCTTGGGCAGAACCTACAGTGATGTGTCCAAGTTTTGAACTGCATCTCACTGCTGTGGAACATCTGTTTGCACTTGACCATGTTAGGTTGCCAGAAGCATGATCAAATTAACTGTGGAACCAGGGTCAGACCCTCTAAGTTGCTGTAAGCAGCTATTTTTTTCTAATTTTTGAGAAACGTAGAATACTTCTGGCAAAAATAAACTAAGCTTACATCTTTTGCTGTGGTTCAAATTTATTTGAGAAACTGAAAACAAACACAGCTTAGTAACACCTTCATTTGGCTTTTCCTGTGGCTGGATTCTGTATCTGGGATAGGGCAACTTTGGATGAACAGATAGACTGGAGAATTAGAGGCTGGAGAGCAGAGCTATGGAAAGGGACCTGGGGGTTATGTTTGGCAACAAGTTGAACATGAGCCAGCAGTGCCCTGGCAGCCAGGAGCAGGGGTGTCCTGGGGGGCATCAGGCCCAGCATCATCAGCTGGGCAAGGGAGGGGATTGTGTCACTCTGCTCTGCACTGGGGCAGCCTCACCTTGAGTGCTGGGAGCAGTTTTGGGGGCCACAATATAAAAAAGATATTAAGCTATTAGACAGTTTCCAAAGGAGGGACATGAGGGTGATGAAGGGTCTTGAGGGGAAGCCATACAAGCAGTCACTGAGGTCACTTGGTCTGCTCGGCCTGGAGAAGAGGAGACTGAAGGGAGACCTCACTGCAGTTACGACTTCCTTGTGAGGGGAAGAGGAAGGGCAGACACTGATGGTGTCCAGTGGTGCACCAGTGGTGCCCAGTGACAGGACCTGCTGGAACAGCATGAAGTTTTGTCAGGGGAGGTTCAGGTTGGATAACAGGAAAAGGTGCTTCCTCCAGAGGGTGGTTGGGCACTGGAACAGGCTCCCCAGGGAAGAGGTCACAGCACCAGCCCTGACAGAGTTCCAGAAGTGTTTGGACAACAGCCTCTGCACATGATGTGACTCTTGGGGTGTCCTGTGCAGGGACAGGAGTTGGGCTTTGATGATCCCTGTGGGTCCCTAACACCTGAGGATATTCTATGATTCTATGATATATTGTCCACTTCTGTCTCAGACAGAACATGCATATCCTGACAGAAAAACAATTTTAGGCAAGGAAAAAAACTCAAAAAAACTGTTCTTCCTAGGAGTAGGAGATACTTAAATAACATATTGGCTCTTTACCATTTAACTTTTTATCATTCTTATGAAAAGGATTCCTTTTCATTAGTCAGATAATGTAGTCATAATTAAGTTCAACAATTCAAATCAATCTATCTGTGCTTTTATATAAAAACTTTCTACGTGACTAGCAGGTAATGAGATTATGTTCAAAACTAGGAACAATCATTTAAATTGGGTCTATCAGTGCAGCAATTACTTTTGCTGTATTATAAAAAAATTTCTGGCCAGAATATCTAAGCTGACAACTAACAGTAACTAAGCAATTAGGGACATCTGTTCTTCTGTGCTCCTGAAATCTGTTTTATAAATAGATTTGCAATACATTCTCCTTCTTTCAATAGAGTAGGGGTCCTGTAAATCTTATTTCATATCAAATTCTTAGGAAGCAAATCCTGACAATATAAGCTATAAGTTTAACCCTTTTAATGCATTCTCACTTTTATAGGAAAGTCTCATCTTTTAAAATGTTGTCTTTGTATATAAATACAGATCTACTTTGTTAAATATGTCCCATTAGCTGAACCCTGCATTGACATATTCTTTCTGCTTACAACAAAGCAGTTAGGATTATCTTTTTGAATATGTAATTTTTAGAGTACTGCGTAAAAATGAAAATGTGAACTTAGAGGGAGAATCTGCTGAGCAGCTCACTAGGGTAATTTACTGTTATATACATGATATTTTACCAGAAAAAAATGCACTATTATTTCTTACCTTCAGTACAGCCCCACTTTGGGCAGATCAGTGTTTTCATGTTTTACAGATCTAGGGCTTTACTGGGAACATGGGATTTACTATTCAGTTTTCTGTGACCACTCTGTTTAATCTCATTCTCTAAACACAATAGCTTCCCTATATAAACACTAAAATGTGCATCTAATTTATGACTACTTGTAGACTTGGAACTTATTGAATTTATGGCCTAGAAGAGTAAAGCCTGTTGTCATCTCTGTGGATCAAAGCATTTCTTTGTTGGTAGGATGAACTCAGAGAGCACTGCTGATGACAAAACTGTACCTTCAGAGCAAGCCCTCTGAAAATGGAAAGCTGAAGCAGTATTCAGAGGTAAGGGAAAAGAACATGTCAGAATCAAAACTAATAAGATATTTTAACTTTCTATATGCAGATTACAATGAAGTAGAAGAAAATTTGCTTTCTTTCATAGGGGTTTTATACTGATAGCTGTACTTTTTTTCTCGTTTCCTAAATATACAATCCATGTTGCCAAAGGTTCCCATATTTTCAAAGTGACAGGGTGAATTCAACATTCTACTTTTCAGAGGTAGTACTGGTAGTACTAATGGTACTATTTCCAAAGAAATAACTGACAATCACAAGAATATCAAGAAAAGTGGTCAGGCTTTTTCTCCTCATGAAATTGTTAATACTGTGTTTTCCCATATGTCTAACTCTACAGATGTCTATATTTTATAATACAGAGCTATTTTTAGTCAGTATATCATCCCTGCCTTACTACACAAGGTACTTTGAAAGAGACTTACATGAAGACTAAAGAAATCTGTCTCCTGAATCAGAAAGGTTAATATTTACATTCACAATCTCATTAGCTTTAGGGATTTTGCAGGTTCTACAGATAAAATATAGGACAGCAAAAGATGACACATGTACACAAAAAAACAAACAAAAAAAATTGTGAAGTTGTTTATTAAAGGATATGGTAAAGTACTGCAAGACAGAACTACAGGACAAAACCACATGAGGACATCTAAGTTAACTCTAAAAACACACTGTCACTAAGAGAAAGTGACATAGTCTTTTTAATGTATTATTCTGCCTTGGCTCTGGTGAGTCATTTCTCAGAAGAGTTGTTTCTTTAGATCTAATTCTGTAGAGGTATGCACAGCTCTCTAGCCCTGACTGAATGAGACAGCTTTGCACTAGCCTGGTGTCTCTGTGATATTCCACTTTGCTGTGTAGATTAACATATAAGGTGAATTTTGGATGTTTGGTCCACTGTTAGATGTTTCATGGAACATGATAATTCACAGCTCGCATATGAACTAATAAGGTCTCTAATCATGCAGCTCTGAAAATGCAGAACTTGACAGCCCTAAGGTCACAAAGAGGAGAATGCCAGAGCATTCCCAGAATTGTTTTAATGCAAATCAGTCCTGAGTATATGATGAATTTAAATTTATATATGAGAAACTAAATAGAAATGTACAAGTGAATTTGAGAGCCTCTAACATGATTAGGAGATAATTAATACGGCAAGGTGAAAAGCTGAGCAAAAATTTTATTTCCATTAATTGATTTATCTGCATTTTAACAGAGAAACTATGTGCTTACACAATTTGAAGGTGGGTAACAAATACAGGATAACAAATCCTTACCAAATGGTCGATCTATCGTAAGTTTGTTTTACAGAAGAGGACTCCAACCTTTAAGAGCTGCTGACTGAACTACTCACGGTGAAAATTATCCTAGAATGACTACTAGGGTCAATTTTTACATAAGACTGGTAGTATGCTTTAACAATCACTTAAATTTTTTTCCTTAACTAATTTTATAGTAATAGAAAACCAGATAAAAGAAATAATTTACAACAGCTTTTAAATCCCAAGTTTGTGTAGAGATATGACATAAGTACATTTCCTCTTGGCGCTGACTTAAAGGACTCAAAACCACACAAGTAGTATAAAAGTCCTAAAAAACTGCAAAGACTGAGATGTGGATAAAGAGGATATCCCAAGAAAATCTAGGACTAGGGAAGAGTTCATTTATCCTATTTAATCAAGGTGCTAAAAGAGAACTTTTAGTGTTCTAAAAGTTGTGTTTTGAACTGGGACTGTGCTATGTGGGTGGGAGGGGAAGAGGTTATGTTTTGGGAAATAGTTTTGTCTAGAAGATAACTTGAAAAATATAAGGTTCTGCTTTCTGTGATTTCCAAAAGGACAGTTTGGGGCAGGGGGCACAAAGAAAGGAAAAGCATCCTCTTTTTAGTTCACTTTCTCTGATATCCTGATTGTGATGAGAGTGTTCCAGCTGGCACATATTAGATCCTTCTTTATCCCCTGTGGTAGTTGACCTTGGCTGACAACCAAGTGCCCACCAAGCCACTTTATCACTCCCCTTCTCAGCAGCATGGGGGACAGAAAATAAGATGAAAAAAGAACTTGTGGGTCAAGGTGAAAGCAGTTTAATAAAGAAACAGCAAAGGTCATGCATGGAAGCAAAGGTAAACAAAGTGATTTTATTCACTGTTTTCCATCAGCAGGCAATGGCCAGCCCCTTCCTGGCAAGTAGGGCTTTTGTACTCCAGAAGACAAATGCAGCTTTTCTTGCTGAACAGGTGCCATAAGGTATGGAATATCCCTTTGCTCAGCTTGGATCAGCTGTTTTGGCTATGCTCCTTCACAAACTCTTGCCCATGCCTCAGCCTACTGTCCTTGGGAGTGGGGAGAGAGTTTGGAAAGAGAGCCTTGGTGCCGTGCCAGCGCTGCTCAGCAGTAGCCAAACACAGGTGTGTTATCAGCACCTTTTCAGCACCAACACACATCGTGGCAATATGAGGACTGCCATAGGAAAAAGTAACTCCATCCCAGCCTGAATCAGTACAGCCCTGCAGAATTTGAAGAGAATTCAAAATTTATTTCCAGAAGGCTATTTTAATCATAAATCTTTAAAAATTAATGAAGCAACATGTAACTGGCTTCTATAGGAGGAGGCAAGGTGGTCCCAACTCTGAGAAATATTAATTTGAATGTTGCTTGTCTGCATGTAAACACAACTCTGACATGGTTCAAATTTACTGGTTTTTTGCAAGAGGTCTATGATTTCTTTAAAGGACTGTTAAACTACTTTCCATACCTGAGAACAAACACATCTGCAACCACATTTAAATATACAGAATGAAAAATTCAACACCTTAAGCAAAACACCAATTCCTTCTACCCCAGATTAGGCAAATTTGTAATTTCAGCTACTATTGCAGCAGAAATTTTTTAAGGCTTAGAGACATCAACATTTTCTCAGATGCAAAATGGTTCAGCTGGTGAAGGTGTGACAACTTCTATTGCAAACTTAACATCCAGCCCTCAGGAGGGCTTTATAATCCCCAAAATTAAAGCATTTCCTCTAGGCCTGACAGCTGAAATCAGGGTCTGAAATATTCATCCTGTTGGAGGACTAGAGAACAGTGGGTTAATGTCTTCCATAATTCTGAATAGGGCTGAGGTAAAAGACATGTATCCTTTCTTGCTGTCAATCCCCGTAAAATAAAATCACGTTTTTCAAACTGTGGAGCCTATTTCTGTATAAAATCCATGTAAGTGAATGCATGCCATGTCTTTGGTGTTTAACTGCATGCAGACAAACTTTTAAACAAGCGTGGGTACATCCACCAAAACTGATCATCCCAAAGTTGGGCCAGTTACACAGGCTACAGGATAACTAATGTTACTTTTTCTAATATGGTTTTAGGAAAGATCCATCTGCCTGAACAAAAACAAAAGGCAGATTTAAGATGAATTTCTTAAGATATTAGTCAAACTTCAGGCTTCTGGAAGAGACACATAACCTGTCATAGAAAATAAATGAAAGCAGTGATGAACACCCAGGATCTCATTACAAAGCAATGTGCACATGAATACAGACATATATATTTATATAAACCAGAAGATACTTTCATTGCATTACTTAAACTGTCTAAACTACTAAACATTTTGCATTGTACTGCAAAAGTGCTCTGGAATAGCATGTCAATTGATGGTAAATACAAGGAAATCTCATGCAGCAAACCTTACTGCCTTCTTCATAAGAGTTGCACAGACTGGTAAAATATGTGCTACGACATCCATCAGACATCATCAAACCACAACTACCACAAGTTGCCTCACCTCTGGCCTATTAGGCATTATTCCCTGCATATCTTCACTTCAAAATCTACCCCATCTGATGCACAAGTTTTGAAACCGAAGTTTTCTTTTTCTGCTCCGATTTAATTCGTCTTATTTCCTGTTATGGTAAAAGTGTAATATTTTCTTCTCATTAGTCATACCTAATACAAGGATAACATGTAGTAGCCTTTCACAATATTTAAATGTGAAAATGATGGCTTCTTAATAGCTTCAGTTAGAGGTCTAACTGAATATTCCTGAATTTATTTTGCTAAGATTGCTAGATTAAATTATTCTTGTATTTTATCAATTGATTTGAATTCTCAGATGTCTTTTGAGCTAGGACAGAAATGTCAAGAAAGTGCCATAGGGTTTTACATGTCAGAAACAACTTTTGTCATTGCATGGCTTTAGATGTAACTTGCTTGTTTTACCTACAATTCTTCATGTTCTCCAGATATTGATGCAATAACTCAAAGCATTCAATGCCTCAAAGTGCATAACTAAATAACTAACTAACTAAATAAATAAATATACACTGCTTCTAAAAAAGATTTGGCCATACAAAGTGATTGCATCTAAGCCTTGTCTTTGGCTGAAACAGTTTAATCTTATTTTAGCCTTATGTGATTTGGAGTAGTTCTTACATAAGGCATGAATAATAAATTCTTGCTTTTATAAACTTTTCTGGATATAAATGCTGCTTCATCAGCCAGAGGTTTTTTGCCTTGGATGAAAGCTTCCAAAAAACATCCATAAAAATATTTTACAAGGGTATCAATTATGTGTTTATACAGTAATTTTTACAGAGAATTAAACAACTAACAGGGAATATGGGTATGTGTCCCATCTTTGGGGTTTTTTTTCCAAGCTTCCTAGTCACATAAGAAACTTGTGAAATATCTGGATGACTGCCCTGTCATTTTATTTTATTTGTATGTTAGTCATTTAGACTTACTATTTAACTGTGTCCTCACTTCATCTTCAGCTAGATCTCTTATAATTTCTTTATTAAAAAAAAAATTGCTATTACTAAGAGATTTCACTTTTCTTTAAGGATAGCTGAAGGGGGCTCTGTACCATATCCTTTTATCCTTACTTTGATAGAATAAAAGACCGAGTTTTCACAGATGTTTCTACAGTTTTTCTCAGGCTAAATGAATTGACTAAAATAAGTAGGGATTAGCAATGCTGATCTTTGCTGCAAGTAACATTTTTACTTGGATCAAATCCAATAGTTTGTCCTTTAATTGTAGATATTCCAAAATGCTGTATTTCAGAATATGGGAAAACTTCTCAGTCTTCAAGTTTCTGTTTTTGTGTTTCATTCTGGCTGCATAATGATTTAGGGAAGTTATATTCAATAGTTATGCAAAATTTCCTGTATTTCACATTATCTATCCATATTGTTAAGCGGAAAAGAAATGTTTGATTGAATGGCATAACAAATCTGTATCTCAGATGAAAATTCCTCATTTTGCTCTGTGGTAGCTCTCAAAAAGCAGAGATGTCCTTCAGCTCAAGCATTTTTCACTGGGCTGATCTGTTAGCATATCAGCAAGGCAAAATACAGCCTTTTCATCAGACAGAGGCTTCAAGGTCTGCTGCAGGTTTTTTCTAGTGACAGAAGAAGATCCCAGCAGGGAGGGGGCTATAGTCAAATGTTTTACTTGGTTATAAATAAGAGATTGAAAAAGCAGTTCTCCATTCTTGACAGATCCATTGATTTCTTGAATTTTTGGCAGCTTTGTTATGGCAGATGTGCTCAGTAGAACTGCAGGGTATGCTCATAGCTCATTACAGATTTTTGGAAACTGCTGTTTCTGCTAAGTTATTCAGTTAAGAAGTGGAAACCCACATTTTATAATAAAACTTGATGACATCTGTCACAGCTTGATTACTTATATTGAGGTAGTAACTTCAGTCCTTTCATATGAATAAATAACAGTGTAATAGTTTATGTCTAATGCTGCCATCTATCCAAAGGCTCCAACCAGTTTTTGATCAAGTCTTGAAACAAAAAAAAAAGGCTCCAAATAGGTGTAAGGCCGAACCTTTTCTCCATGAGGACAGTCAGGTATTGGAACAGGTTTCCCAGAGAAGTTTGTGTAGTCTCATTCTTTAAGATTTTCAACCTAGACTGGTTAAAGCCCTCAACAATGTGGTCTGACCCTGTTTTATGAAGGACCTCTTGAGGTGACTTCCAACCTGAACTTGCCTATGATTTTGTAAAAACTATTTTGTTCCTGATTTAGGAACATCTGTGCATTATTATTTCTCTATAGAAGTTCTAACTCAACTGCACATCATCTTAATCAGACATTAGCTAATATGACACCTTCAATGAACTATTCTATAATTTTAACCATTAAAGTTCTAGTTTTTAGATACAATATCAAAAGAAATTTTTAAGAACTTTTACAAACTTGGGATCAATTTCCCCCTAATCTGTAACTCTTAAACTTAGGCAACAGAAATTAAATTTCTTGAGATATGATAAGGAATTACACTGAAATATCAGACTTCAATTGATAATCTGGTTTTGGTCTACAATTTTATACTTTCCAGTGCTAATCCAAAGAAAAAATTATTACTATTCTTTTTCTCATAGTTGTCAATTCAATACTCTAAGAACATGAATTAATTAGAGAAAGGTAAGATCAGAGTGTAAGAGCAGCCATGACTACAAAAAAAAAAAAAGTTCATGACTTGAGATGTCTCCAGAAACAAGACTGAAT
This sequence comes from Peucedramus taeniatus, assembly GCA_013400575.1. NCBI lineage: Eukaryota > Metazoa > Chordata > Aves > Passeriformes > Fringillidae > Peucedramus > Peucedramus taeniatus. Next base: position 15,402 of record WBNO01030503.1, read on the forward strand.
TCAGACACAGCAGAGTAACAGAGAAGGGAGAGGAAATTTTGTTTTTTCTTGAAGAGCATTTTTAGTAGCAACAGTAGTAGAAAGGCACTACTGAATTTTCAAAATACATTGCATTAGTCTGTACTCTGAAGGGAAGGGTATAAAAATATTTTATAGCAGTTCTTCAGAAATAGAAACTGCAGAGCACAATGTATATTATAATTTATAACAGTTCTGCTTTCATGTATCAACTCTACCTGCAAATTGCCCAAAGTTATCATCTACATGAGAATTAAATGCAATACTTTACAGAACTGGCACTGAAAGGCTAGAATTTTGGGTGGATTCTAGGAAGCTAAATGAGTTTGTGGTGTCAAGGAATCAAACACTAGTTTAGTATTCATCATGTGACCAAAACTTCCCTCTAGAGACTGAATTCCTCAAATAACAATGGAGTCCATTAAAATGTACTGAAATATGAAAAAAAAAACAGACAAGGGCTTTGGGAGAAAATTGCTTCAGATCATGTGAAAAGTAAATTAGACTTATCCAAGATTTTGGTTCTGATAAAGACAGAACAAAAGGGAAATATATACCAAGAATTCACAATGTTAATTTCTTTAAGTTTTCTTATTTTAACTATAAAATAAGAAGGAATAAGGCAGTTATCATTATACTTGACTAGCTTGAGGGTTCAGTTACAATTCTCTTTGTAACCCTAAAAATGGGTAACTTCTGAACATTCACGTAGAACTAAACTTGTTCTGCTGAGTTAAAAAAATATTTTCAAAGCCAGTGGTAATTTAGAATCTATTTTGTAGAAATGCGTCTAATGTAGATAACTGTTTATTAGATTTTATAGGGGTCCTCAGGCACATAATATTTATTGCAAACTCCATCTGTGGGTACCTTTTGTTGTGCTTGGCTGCCAACAGATGCATCTAACATTAGCATCTTATACTAGCATCTAACAGAGGCCCTCAGAAGTTCCTCCACATACCAAAAAAAGAAAAAAAAAAGGAAGAAAATATCCAGTTTATATCAAATTGACATCATTAGTATGAGTTTGGCAAATGTAATAGTTTTTCTGGGCATGCCCACTGGTAGACTGCACAAAAGTACCCTGGACTTCAGGGTTTAAGTATAATACAAATAAATAAAAAGACCATTTCTTGTCCTGAAAAGCAGTTAGATGAGATGAAGCTGGGAACAAGCACTAAATCTTTCAACAGCCAAAGTCCCTACAAACTGCTTCATGCAACAGATGTATTCTAAAAGTGGAGGTGTGAAAAGTGTATTTCTAGTATCCTTTAAAGGAAAGCAGACGGCCTAACAAAAACACCCCATATAGGAATGATTCAGATCAGAAGTCTTCCTTCTCTCAGAGCCCATACTGATCTTTGGGGGGCAACAGCCCATAAGGGAAAAGATGCTATGACCATAATTATTTGCAGTCACATGGAGAAATTACAAGATGAGGCAAAGACACTGACTAGAGTGTCCAGGCAGACTGATCCATTTGCACTTGGTCACCCAAACTGTGAAGGACAGGTGACATTTTACACTATTCTGTTGTCTTACAGAATGCTATACACCAACAAGGCAAGGAGTGTTCCATGGAGCTAGGTTATTTCCAGAGAGGACAAAGAATGTTCTTGGCCTGCAGGTTTATGGAGTCTGCCTGCACTGTGCCTCATGGTGCACTCTCTGTGCTGGTGCAAGGGGCTCCTCCTAATGACATTTGACTCTCACCCTGCCAGACACAGCAGGGGTAACTAGAACTACCAGATACCCTCGACATGCACATCTCTATAAACTTGCCATGAGTTCAGCTGGTACCAAGGCATAAGGAAACTTGTTGGTCTGCAGAAGGAATGTAATAAAACAACATGTGATGGCAAGACTGGTTAGAAAACAAACCATCTTTTTTATAGCCTGGATTTATGAGGTTTTAGGAAAAGTGATAACTCTCCCATGGTTTTTCTCCTCACTATTCCCAGCAAGCTGGTCTTCTCTTTCTGGTGCTTTCTCTTTCTGGCCTCAGCTGTGCTCCAACAATCCAGAATGCTGAAGCTGCCTCACCTGGGAGAGTACCCACAGCCATGGACCCAGAACAGACCTGGGCCTGAGCTAGAGGAGTACTGGTGGGTGGTTTAGCCAAATCATAGCTGGCAGAGACCATGTTGACCCAACATCAACTTCCAGGCTGACTCCTTGGTCTTACTGAGCCTTGCCTCATCACTATGTGCCCACCAGGCATTTTCTGGACCTGATCCTGATCCAGAGATTGAATTCTAGGCTTGACTTCTGGCCTACTTCCCCAGTGTACTACTGATCTGGACTGGAGGTCAGTCCTGGCTGCCATTCACATGTCAAATATGCTCCCTGGCTACTCCATATGAACCCGTGCTGTTTCCACCCCTCATCCCAGAGGGAGCAGCTGGCCTGGTGGCCCAGGCATATTTTATTTGCCAGTGTGAATTTAGATATGCAGTGCCTGTGCTGCCAGGCTGTCAGCCCCCCAGCTCCAGCGCTGGCGCTCAGAGCAGTTTCTCAAGGAAGTATTCTCCAAGGAGGGACCCTTGGGCAGCCCTTCTGTCAATGCCATCAAACCAGTTAGGGACACTAGTGTGTTCCAGGTTCTGTGCTAGCAGTTATTTGGGAAAAGTTTCAAAGCTGGTTTCGGTGTCTTGGGTTTGATTTGGGTTTGGGTTTTTTGTTTGTTTTTTGGTTTGTTTTTTTTTTTTTTTTTTTTTTTTTTTTGTTTTTTTGGTGTTTTTTGGTGTTTTTTTGACACAGAGGTTTTGTGAGGACTTTTGTCAATCTGTTCTGATTTAAAAAAGGAGCTTATGATGTTTCTGATGGATCTAGCCAATGTCAAGGCTTGACATCCAGTCTTCCCCTAGCAGGCTGGTTTTGACTCAGTGCTGCGAGGGGCTGGTACACCTGCTGTAGTCTTGTAGTCACATTTAAGAAAACACTTCCATGACATAAGCACAAGGAGGAGAGTGGGAAGAAACACTCTAGTATAGAGGCATCATCTAGAGCTTGCCATGCATATGAGCATATGTTCTCAGCCACTGCCACTATGTTTGACTAAAACTTTTAACAGGTGATTTTTATGCTCAATGTTTCTGTTGCAGGTCTGTAAAAAGCATAAGTTTGTTTGCCTGAGAGCTGGGTAAAAAATAAACTTAAAATGCAAATGTTGGAATAAACAAGCAGTGCTAACTTATATAATCTTATCATGCATCATTTGCAGATCCATCCAGAGAAAGCTTTTCTTTGTATAATAGGCATCTGCTTCAAGAATGGTCCATGACAAGCCCTCTGAAAATTCTTGGTAATTACACTAAAAGCTGCAGTATTAAACACATCCTAAAATACCAAGGAAGATTTTGTATTACTTAAGGTACTTTCTTCCATTAACTACTTTCATCATTCAAAAGTGAATTGCTTCTGTGATAATTCATCTGTAAGTCTTTCATGTTATCAGCTATTTGCAAAGTGAATGATTTTATGGGAGATTTTAATTTGTGGATTTAAGCAGCCTAATATTGTGTGATGTGTTATGAAAATTCTGACCTTAATATCTGGTGCCTGTAAGGTGAACAATTGTCTTCACAGGAGATGGAAGGATAAGAAAAAATAGTTTATTACAACATAAATGCTCGTTACATTTCAAAGCACAACTACCCTTGCACAGAGAGTTAAATTTCTGGTGCCATAACAAAAAGAACAAGAAACATTTAAATTTAAGCCTCATCCATGTGCCTCTTCCTCATCTTAGTCCCTCTCCCTTACATTCACATGCACACATGCACGTCTTTGCATCCTGTTTCCTCACTGTTGTGGCTGCCTAAGTCATTATTTCCACATGCAGCACGTTGAGGAGGCGCTTGCAGCCACTCAGCAGGAGGCAGCTCCCGAGAGAGCTCTGGTTCCTGAGAAAAAGAGACCACGTTTCACCACCATGGTATGCTATGTGTTACATGACTCCACAGCTGAATCCTAAGAAATTGAACATGGCAGTCGCCTGAACACAACACAGTTTTGGGAAAATTACAGCTTGAGTACAGTGGAAATGCCGATAGTCTCCTATGGTCTCTCTTGAAAAATTGAGAGACTGAAAATAGTCCTTGAAAGCATTTAACAGCTGCAGACAGACTCAGAGCATAATAGCTCTTTGATCTTGTGTATGATGGGAAGAGCACCACTGGGAGCTTAATGCCATCAATTTATGCAAATGTCATGGAAGGAGACTCAATGTAGTTAAATTGTTCCATCTCAGATGCAACACTTATGAAAGCCATCACTTCTTCATCAACCTCCAGGTGGATACAATATATCATTATATAATAGAAATTAAATCTAAACGTTATCTTTGAGTTTGAAGAACTAGAAGATACTTTCATTAGAAAGAGAAGTGCCTGTGATATAGATAAGCCTGTTTGCAAAAAGCTACTGTTGAGAAATGCTGACTGTAACTAATACAACTAATACAATCACTAATGCAAACCCTATGATATCATAAGGAAAGCCCCATATAAAGTAGCAACTGAAAAAGCACAAAGACAAACCAAAGTCATTGTAAGAAAAAGAAAAATTTGGGATTCAATTTCCATTTACTTTGTGAAATCTTATTGTGGCTGAGATCAGCAGAGATTTTTTACAAAATGGGCTCTGCAAATTAATTATTTTTGAAAACATTGTTATCAATGTTTACAGACAATGCCTTTATATTAAAGAATAGGATTTCTCCTACCTGATCTTGAAAACAGAATAAGAGTAGTAGATAAGAGTAGTAGTATTCAGCGTGGTTTTTTTTTTTGTTTGTTTGTTTGTTTTTTTGTTTGTTTGTTTTTGGTTTTTTTTTTCTCAGAGACTTCTAGGGAATTTTTCTTCTATTTATCTAACTAAAAGTATGTTTGCTTGGTTATAACTTTCTGGTCTTTCATGGGACGAGTGAGTTTTAAAACTCCATGGAAACAACAATGATCACCTGAAAAAACTGCATCTTTTAACTTGCAGCAAATATTTTTACACTATGGATAGAAAACGTTTTTACTGCAGAAAAAAATTAGGATCAACATAGAACATAGAACCTCTAATGAAAATAATGCATCCAAAAATCACAGAACCAAAGCAGTGCATCTCTGTATTTATTGAAACAAATTCTAAGTCAGAAATAAAAATGGAAGTTAGCTAGAGAGAAAGATAAGCTAGAAAACACGGAATGAGAAATTGGAAGATAAAAAATTTACTCAAAATTGCTTCCTAGTAAAAGTGGATAAATCATTTCAATCAATTTCTGCATAAAACCCCTTGGATAAAAATAACTGAGTTCATAACAATTTTGGTTCAGTCTCATGCAGCCAAAACCAAAGCAAATTAAAATATAAAAGTTAAGGGTCAATTCTTATCCTGGACACAAAATTACTAGATTTTTTTCTCTTGCTGTTATTGTTACAAGGTACTGATTATTGCTTAAATTTTAAAAAGTAACATGAATATCATTGATATGTAAGATTTCTACTTGAAGAATAAGGATATGACAGCTATAGATGATAACTCACTGTTAGCTCCAATATGGATTGATCCTGCACTTTGAATGACAAGCAGCAAAGCAAATGCAGCAATTCAGCAACTGGGATCCACTTGTTAGAGAAACAGCAGAGCTTCAGATCACATTGCTGTTAACTGGTATTACCACTCAAAAATAAAGTGGTGGTAGATTTGTCATGCTGCTTCCAGTGGAAAGTCTGTGGGTTTTATTTATTTGCTTACTTATTTTTGCAGTAGCAGTAGTAGGAATTGCAGTAAATATTGTACTTCAGCAAATATAGAAATGAGGGACTTCAGTAGGAGACAAGGATTTGTAAACAGAACCCCACTCCAGTGGGTTTATGACCTACAAAGCCTTATTCCTACATGATTTATGACACATGTTTATGTCAGTGTTGCCCCCAACACTAGAAGTAGCCAGTTCTCCACATGAGCCATTCTGCAGGAGCCCCAACTCCTCCACTATGCTTCTCTCTTAGCTTTGGGTTATGGGATGTGACCACTGGCCATGCACATCCCATTCCACTGTTACTGTAAGAATGGTGGTGTGCTGCACTGATTTCTTTTTTCCATGTGTGCCAGAGCACATCAGAGCACAGTAAAACCCTTCCTTGGCTCTCCTTCAGAAACCTTTCCTAAAAAGGAGAGAAAAACAAATCTCTCCTCTGCCCAACTTCAATTTTTTTTACAAAGCTTATACAGTCTGGTGTAATTTTGATAGCTCTACTGCTCTGATAAATTTTGTTGCAATTACACAGTAAGTTCAAAAGCTATTCAGAAAGTATTAGCAAGAGATAAATATGCCATCTCCATCATATAACTGAAATTATATCTGCCTAATCAAATGTACTGGGAAAAAATAGGCCATATTAGGAAAAAATCATCAAATCAGTTTTTAAAATTTTGTAGCAGAAAACATAACTGATTAATCAATTTTAGCAAGATTTAAAAGGAGAGATGAAAGATCAAGTAGGCTTCTCATAAAATAAATAACAGACAGCACAACTTTTTCTATTTACTACCTATTATTAAAAATGTTCGTAAAAACCACAGGGTTGCTTTTGCAAGGATATTCACTTGGGACATTTTTTTAAAATTTTCTCAAACCAAAGAATTGATCTATTACAGAAAGACCTGAGATGATTCCCTTTTTACATAATGCTGAAAAGCACAGCATGTTTGCTAAGGTAATGCCTAATAAGAACTCAGTTGGAGAGCCAACCCTGGTATTGCTGGCACACTGTTACAGCAGATGTTTCTTACTCTAACATAGCTGAAATGGCTCTTAGCTATATCCCAGAAATGAAGAGTACAAGGGGCAAAACTTGACAAGAATTTAGTATTGTGATTCATGAGAATTGGACATCATGGAAAGGCTCCTGAGAAAGTGGAATTGTCTCCTTGTCTCAGGGAAGTCTTTTGTCATGGACTGACTTTGTTCCCACACTCTTTGATGAGAAAACCTTTTCATAGTGTTTTTAGTAGTTTTCTCTGAATCTTCTATTGAAAACTTCATGTTATTTCATGAATCAAGATTGTATATTTCATGTTCTCTTCTCAAAAACATACAACTTGGTACCATTTTTGGCCCTGAACCCTGTTCAAACAATGGGTTGAAATATTTCATAGAGCAAGGTTCAGGTTTTTCCTGGGGGGTAATCCTGCTATCCGTAGATGCACTATCACTTCTGGGACTTAAGCTAGCAGTTCTGCCTACTGCTTCCCTTTTTCAGAAGGACACACCCTACAACTTTGAGCAACACTTAGGTCTGATCAGGAATTCCTGGCATCCTTGTCAGGGCACATGATGTCAGCTACTGCATTTTTATACTGCTTAGCACAATGGAGCTCTGTTCTTGGATGTCCCTGGGATGCCACCCTGATAGAAATTTTAATATCCTTTCCTGCTCTCGGACCATCTGAATTTCTCTGAGAAATTCTGAATACTGATGGCATTACAGACAGAAAAGCCAAAACTTTATTTGAGTTTTATTTCTTGACATGCTTCTCAAAATAAATTACTGCCTTAAATGTCATGGGCCATGTCTACAAGTCATGCATTATACTGATTTTCACAGGGTTTTTTTGCAGATCCACCAAGAAAGGAAGTATAGGGAAGATTCATTATAGTTTGCACTCTGCTTTCAGTCTTTCAGTCTTTAGGGGAGGAGCAGTCATATGAGTAACTGCTGGTAAATATTATCTTACCTTTCTCACATTAGAATATCTTTCACCTACAACCTGAACAAGATGTATCAAATTACTGCATTATAAATAATCACTTTCCACTCATCACTCAAAGTTCTTCTTCTCTATTAGTCATTTTCTTTCCTGACAAAATGTATAATTAACTACTCAAGATGAAATACAGAGGCCATTCCAAGTTCTGAGCAGTGGCAAGTTCTGAGGCTTATGTGAACTTAGTGGGCTGTCAAAACTCAGTAGGATTTTCTGTTCTTCTTCTTAATTTTCCTAAACTGAAATGCAAACAGTTGTAATATTGAATAGTCAATGAAAATGTGTTTATTTTTGATTGCAAAAGCCATATGCCAATCCCTTGAAATCACTTGAGTTTTACATGGGTTGCTGTCCCTAACAGAGCTGACTACAAGCTGTGGGCTCAAAACACCATTTTAAAACACTTTTGAAGAGATAATTCTTTCCATGTTGGGTAAATACCACAGGAGAAACAGAAGTGTTCAAGTTTTTGCTGTGTTTAATGAGTATGCTGTATGTTGATCATTCCTAACTTGAATAGAAATCCCTGTCAGATGTTCTTTCAAACAAAGGAACTGTAGAATCATAAAATCATAAGAATGGGACTGCACCTCACATAAGGTCTGCTTGGATGGGGTTGTGCTGATGTGTATGTACAAAAAAGAGGGAAAGAATCAAGAAAAAACCACTGGACTAAGACCTCTCAGATGACTAATTTTTACCAAAAAAAAAAAAAAACCAAACCATACCTAGGGAAAGGAAAAGCATTTAAAAAACATTAGAAAGTAGTTTTTGTTTCCTATAACCGCAGCAGAGTTAACAACCTTATTTATACCCACGAATGAAGAATTCAGATTCCAGCATCTGGTTAAAAGGTTTCATAATGCCCACTACTGTGGGAGGACACGGACATCTCTAATTGCAAAAGCACCTGACAGGTAGAATTGCACTGGCAGAGATAAAGCTCAAGAGGTATCAGGCAGAAAATAGCTTGTAAATATGACACTTGGATTCTTCAGCCCTGCCATATTCATCAGAATCCTGACAAGGCTCCTGTTGATGCTCTCAGAGCACTGGCACAACCAAGTGCTACTGGTGGTTTGGCAGACAAGTCCCAGGGTCTTTTCTTCCAGTTCCCATGAGTTCTGTTATTTTCCAGTGCTTTCTCATTGTATAAACTCACCGAACTTTTCTGTTTCTAAAGTATCATACATGCATTCAAGTGTAACTGTGAACATTTACATCTACTATTTTTACATCTACATTTTTACAAATCTTTAATTCTTTAACAAATATGTATACCTATGTGTATTAGATCTAAAATGTCTAAATCCTGTCAGTAGTTGACCTGATTAATCAGATAGACTGGAAAAACATAAAAATCCAGTGGAAGAAAGTGTGACAATCTAAAATCAAACATAATCAGAAAAGAATAAAGATCAGTTACCATATGTAAGTGCTGCAATCAGGGCTTTTTTATGTTCACTTGAATTATACTAGTTTGGTGAATCCAAGTTTTGATCATGAATCCAATGTGTCTCACAGTCAAAGACAAATACTGTTCCTCAAAAAACAAATAGAAGGTATGATATGTAGTGTAAAAAAGATGCATTGCCAGTTCTGACCCTCAGTTTCTCTTCCCTAAAATCTCTTACTGGCTCCAAAGACACTAATCTTTAGCTTCCAATGCACCCCTCCACCACCTGTTGTAAAGCCCTGTAGCTCATCAGCCTTTCAACTTCATGTGCTCTACCTCATCTGCCTCATCTCTGTTGAGCAAATCATCAATGGCATTTGGTGGGATCACAGATATTGCACCTGCCTAATGAGAACCCTGGATTTAAATTCTTCTTTCTACATCTGATGTGCTGTCATGGTTCAGGGCTTTGATGAAACAAAATAATGACTATCTATAACCACTAATTACATGCAGACATAAAAGAAATAGTTTTTGAAGCAGTTCTTTACTTTTGTTTATTGTTTTAGAATCTCCAAGGGATCTGACTTCCTTTCAGGCTCACTCACAAGAGAGTAACTCTGGCAGTTGAAACTGTTTGTCACTATGTTTTCTGTACTCTTCAGTCAGGTCAATAAAGTAATATGATACCCCTCTAAATATATTATTTCTCTTATTATACTCTTTCTCTTATACTTTCTCTTATTTACACTCTCCAGGGTAAAGAAGCATTCAGTATGTTGGGACAGTTAGACATGCTTCAGTTACTCTTTTCCAAAGATACTCCTTTCCAGAATATGGACAGGAGAGGAAAAATTTACAAAAAAAATAAACAAGGAAGCGAACAAAAACCAAAAAGTATTACACAAAACACCAGGAATATTCTGTCAGGTAAGTGCCAGCACGGTACAGAACCAAACACACTGCCACAGGCTGTGCAGGGCACCCAGCTCCTGCCATTTACACTCAGATATGCTGAAATGCAGAGCACTGGGCTGCACATTACAAGAAATATTGCTGTGAATAACAGCTCACTTTTCAAGTAGTCTGAAAGACAGACAATAGCTGTGTTTTCATGAATCTTTATTCTTGCTTATATTAGGCAAGGATGGCCTGGAATCTGTGGTGATACAAAACTGTGGGATTTCTGGAGACAGTAGATCTCCCTAACACACAGGAAAAGGCAACCACGCACAAGTAGGGCATTGACATTCATGGTTTGCCTCCTGCCTTGTACAGTGGCTTTCTCTCAGTTAATACAAAACAGATCAGTGTCTCAGGAGGTGACAGAGGAATTGAACTGTCTTGCAGGAGCAGAAATAAATGGCCTAAAACAGGGAGGGGAAGGAAGCCCATAATCTGGCATTACTTGTGGAACTGCTGCACTGGGGAAGCACCCATTGCTTTAATTTCCCTTACCATCCAGGCCTCCCAATGAACTACAGCTTACTGAATATCTGGGGCTCTGCACACATCCAATTGTTTTAAATTACACCTTCATTTTTAGCCAAAAGGAGGAATTAACAAGTTTAACAACTTTAATTAAAGCAAGACTGCAGTTCATGCCTTGCATTTGTTTATTTACAAAGAAACCATTAGGTATTATATCTATCTATCTATCTATCTATCTATCTATCTATATATATATATATATGTATGTGTGTATGTGTGTGTATTATGTGTACATGATATATATATTATATACATAATATTTATAAATATATGTGTGCAAATACATAGTCAACACAGGCAATGTATTATGGGCATTGCATATAAATATATTTGCATGAGCATATATATAAATATATGTTTGTGTGTGGAGTAATACTATGTACATATTAGATACATATATATTCCTTAGTTTGTTGACTTTTCCTTTTTGTACTTTGACAGGAATCTTGCAAATGAAATCAAAATTTTCTGCTCCCTTGATTTATTGAAAAGTAGTAGAATTTCTAGCTGAAGATCCAGCTAGTCTCCAAAATTGAAACTAAATGACTAGTAGCACTTATTTAGCACTGACATGTTTTCCTGACAGAAACAAATGTTTATAACTTTCAGATTTGTTACTTTGATTCCAAAACAACTTGGGAAGGCAGTAAACTCCTTTTGTAAACCAGAATTAGTATAGAAAAGTTCATCACTGCTAATGTTATCTAAACCTTACATTATTGAAGTCCTTTGAAACCATTCTGAGATACCATCTTTGACAAGTGATCACCTAGATACAACTCAAACAATCTAGACTGACTGAAAACTGTGTTGTCAGTACAACATTTATCCTTACATAATCTGTTAACAAGAGTGTTTGCCTACCCAACAAAAATTACAAATATTTCTAAGAAATCCAAACAAATTCAAAGGGAATATCAAACCCATAAATATAAGACAGAAGCAATGAAATGTTCCAGGTATCATGATTAATATGTGTTTGGAATGTTTTTTTTATTAACTACTTAAAGATATTTATTGCAAACTTTGCTAACTCAATTTCAGCATTTATCGTTTCAAAGTAGCTGCTTGGTCATATTGATCATTCCAGGTTCACAGCATGCAATTTATCCCTAAGACTTCTTACAAAGCAGGAGAAAAACTCATGTAGACAGAAGATGATACTATGGGAATTGAAAATAGCTAGTTCTGACTAAAAAGCAAGCCAAAGTGAGCAGTCACTCTAACAGATGATCCCTGAGGGTATACACTGAAAGAAAAGTATCATGTAGTAAGAAATACGTTCTGAAGTGTCATATACATGCATATCTCACTGTTGTGGCTGACTTTTCTGAACTGAAATAAACCTCTGTTGTTGAAGACTTCCTCTATTCATTGTTTCCTGATATGAATGCAACAGGAGTCTCTTCCTGCATCTCTGTAAGGGAAGAGACAAGAGGAGCAGCATCATACCAAAACCAGTTTGAATGAACATTATAAAATTACTCCTCTTTAATATACTTTGAAAAATTAAATCATTGCAGTCTTTTTTTCTATAATTATTTTTTCCCTACACATTAATGAGTGACAAATTCAGGTGAACATGTTACAGTGGGGGGATGGGGGGGAGGAGGGCAATGTCACATGACATTCCTGACTGGTAAGGTCTAGTGATGTGTCTAAGGTGTCCAAGGAGTTTCAGTGTTTCTAGTTTATGCATTATACATATCCATAATTTAAGGCAAAAGAGAAAAGAATATAATACATAGATCTAACAGTATGAAAGCTGGCCTCTTCTCTCCGAGTAATCAACTGAAATACAGCTAATCTGAATTTTGCAAGTAATAAGCAATATGTGAACAAAGAACAACCAGTAGGACCAAGAGACCAACAATATGTGCTCAGATTATGCAGTTACAACATTCTTATGATATTTTCTTTACATTATGGATCATCTACTTAAAAAGAAACAATTGTCAGGCAAATCTTTTTCCTAATGAATAAAGTGACATATGCCTTTTTTTTTTCTATACCAGGAACTCAGTTTTAACACGGACGATGTAGAAGCACATATTTATTGACAAAAACACATTGCTGAGAAAGTGTCCCAGTACCTGTACCAGCAATTTTGCTGTTTGAATGGCAGGACTGGCCCACTGCAGCACACCTGTAATCAAACCCAAAGATCTAGCATAAGGGGAGCGGCTTAATTAAATATGACACAGTTCTGTTTCATTTATCTCCTGAGAGCTGTTTTAATAAAACACCAATGTCTGCAATACTGTCTGTCCCAGACATCCTGTCTTCAAAGTGAGGTTGCTATAAAGACTGTTTGTAACAGCACATCTTCACTTGCCAGACCAGCATAGCACCAACAATAGCTCTTATGTAATACAGAGCTTCAAGGCCTTCTGAAATTGTTCATTCAATCTCTGACATACCTTATTCTGCCTTTTGGACTTGGAAAGTTTCTTGTTCTAAGTATTGCTGAGAGATGAAAAAAGTAATTTCTTATATCAGTACCATGCCCTGCTATTTACGTGTCTTAAATTATTGTTTCTTTCCAGGAAAAAGTGCAGAATGAATGTTCTTTTTCCTCACCAATTGAATGTAGAAAACATGACAGTAAATCCTTTCCATTATGAGTCTAACTAGGGTGGATGTATAACAGCACCCTTGATGTTCCAGTGTCTGACAATCACTGACTCCTACCATCTCTAGCACCTGCACTCCTCTTCTGAAACACAATATTATGTAAGTAATTTTGAAGTCTTATCTGTCCATTTCTTTTTTTTTTTTTTCTTTAATTCCCAGTTCTTAAGTATTATGTCAGTGGCTAATAACATGTTAATCTGGGCTCTTCCATGGCAACCATGCTAAATATGGATCTGTGTCTGACTGCATTCTTTTTCAGTATGCATTTTATTATTCTGAGTATTTTCTTTCTGTCACCTATGACACTGGGTTATAAGAACTAGCAGTTACATATCTAAATCTATATTTCTTTATAAACTGCCTAAATCATGCCCACATCTCTCAACACATAGACCCCTGTAAATATAGCATGACAGAAAAAAACAAACCCTAAAATCCATTATCTACTGCTTATCTAATAGGAGGAAAATAAGTAAAATAAATTAATAACTTAGTGAATTCAAACTTGTTTATACCTATTTTCTTTATTTACTCACAGTTTGGTGTATACATAAAGGACAAAGTTCCCTCAACATTTCTGGTTTTAGGGATGAGTACACTAATGAAAGATGGGATAAAAAAAAGGAACATGGCATGCAGAGAGACTATAAAAGCTTGCAACCTCTTTTCACCACTAACCAAGAATGCTTAGTGCTGTATGGTGTGCAGGGAAGGTCAGGTTTTCTAAAAATTAAATAGTTGTGATCTTAAAGCTGTCAAGCAAACCACTCCAGTGAACCTTTGCCTTCTTCTGGGCTGCATAGGGGTTTGTTTGGAAGGCTCTTTTGGAAAACTGTCCTGTAGAGAAGAGAGTTCCAGGAGAGCTGGTGATTTTCAGGGGTCATCTCCTACAGGACCAAGAAAGATTGATCTTGACGAGTAAGAAATCAGGCAAGGGTGGCAGGAGGCCTTCACAGATCCCCAGATAACCTTTAAAAATCCCCACCTGAAAAGCAGACACACAAGAAATGGAAGCAGGATCCCATCACACAAAAAGAATACAAAATCACTGTCCAGTTGTGCAGAGATGGTGTAGAAAATGCTCTGTGGGAACTGAATCTGGTAAGGGGCATGAAAGGCAACACGGAAGGTTTCTACAGACAGATAAGCAGTAGAGTAAGACAAGGGAAAACAGACCTACCGCTGACATGGGTGGGACACCCGGTGACAAAAAACATGGAATAGTCTGAGGTTTGCAATGTTGTCTTTGGCTTGGTCTTTACCAGTTAGACCAACCTTCAGTAATCCAAATTTCCTGAGACAAATGAGAAAATCAATAACAAAGACCACTTACCCTTGGTGGAGTAACAGTTTTAGGGGGTTCTTAAACAAACAGCACATCCTTATGTCCATTGAGCCTGGTGGGATGCACACACAAATCCTGTGAGAACTGGCAGATGTCACTGTGAGGCCACTTTTCATTCTCTTTGAAAGGTCATGGCAACTGGAAGAGATTCCTGAAGGCTGGAATGTTTCCAATGTTTCCAAACCAAATGTTTCTTCAGGAAGGGCAACAAGGGGGACTCGAATCTGTAGACTGGCCAGTCTCACCTCAATCCCTGTCTAGGAGTACAATGGAAGTAAATCCTCCCTGCTTTCCAGTTTATTCTTAGAGATCAGATTATAACCCATTCAACACTATAAATCCAATCACATTCAGTAAGATCCCAGATGCACCCAACAGTGTGTGTAATACTATAAATATCTGTTCTCATTCATGATCACAGATTCACATATAGTGTGGTTTACCAATTCAACACTTTAAGTCTGGTTGAGTTCAACAGTAACTTTCATGAGCACAGATACACAAATAGTAGGAGCAACAGATTATAGATTCTTTTAGACTAATGGTGATAAAGTCACTAGACTTGCAAAATATAAATATATACTGCCGTGTACAAGTGTTCCTGAGTATAGTCTGATATGGTTGGAGGTGCAAATATTACCAAAAAGGTCTCCTTGATGTGGGAAGGAGAGATGAGAAAGCCCACCAACTTGCCTGTAGGTGGTCATATTCTCATCCTCTGCCCCTGAGGATTTTAAAATCCAATTTACTCTTTTGTGAGAGTGAAGGTGAGACTGTAGTCAAATATTCTGTTACTGCTATCATAAATGTTGGAAAGATTAGAAAAAGAAAGATTACAAAGGCTGTGGGTGCAAGGGTGGAACAGAACTGTGGCATCTTAGTATCACTGCCTCTTCCAGCTGGCTGATTGCATCACAAGGGTTGTCCACCTGGTAACCTCTCAGCATGCCACCATGTCCATGGGAATCCTATCACCACATATCTCACAGCATATCACGTGGCTGTAGGCCCCATTCCCACAAGGCTGTGGAGTGTCCAGCTCCATTTTACAACATGCTGCTGTAAAAATTACCTTTGTACTTTGTTTAATTGGATTTTTTGCAAGTTTTTTAGAGGTTGTGTTTAAAACACGCATTTATTTTCTACCCAGTTTTAAACAACAGCAGCATCAGTTTATGATTGGATTCATACAGATTTAGTTAAAGACATGAAACTTTCTCATATGCATTGAGTTATCTGTTCAAACCAATTTTAAAAATATGTGTACTTGGAGTTATTTAAAGTAGGTGTAATATGAGCAAATCCTGATAAACAATAAATAAAGAAGAATAATCATGCCTGTTCTTTTCCATTTTCTCAAAGGCCATTTTGTTCAACACAGATAGAAGCACTTCAGTGGAGGTTTCAAAGTACAATAATAAATATCTTAGGATGAATTATACTTTCAATTGTCATTAGTGCTCAGAATTCCTAAATCTCTACATTTGCTCCTAATTATTTAGAGGAGAACTATATCTCTCCATGGAAGTACCTGTGGGGAGCTATATTTCATAGTTCTCTCTGACTGGGAATTTGAACCTTTGTAAGTTTTCATTTTTTCAGTCTTTATCTTCACTGCATGTCTGTGGAGAAACATTGCTTAACAGCATTTGCAAGAGACCAGGTTAAGTAACAAAACTGAATAAAAATTTTCAAGACTAATCTGTCTCATGCACACTCTCACCAGTAAGGGCAGACATGTTGGTGGTGATCTCAGCTGTGCTGTGATTTATATATACATGTCCTATCTTAATTTTTTTCAGATCCCTTTTGTCTTTATTAAGGGTTTCTCTGTTCTCTGGGAGTAATTTTTGAACTCCTTAATTGTCCTGAACCTCTGAACCCACAGTAAGGATATCCTTCTGACAATAGTATAGACCTTGGTGCTTGGCCAGTCCAGTAACAGCAGCTCTTTTCCTTTGCACTACAATATATCTCTTCAAATGTGTTATTCACCAATGTACATAAGTCACATGCTCCTTTAGGAGGAATGTGCATATTTCAGCTTCTATTGTTTTAATCTTTAAATATACCAATAACTCAAGCTGCTGTATTCATTCACTCATTATGATTTTCATAGTTTGAAAATTATTCTTATTTAATTTTAAGAATTAGTTCCAAGTCTTGCAGCAATCCTCCCCTCTCTAAATTTGTCTACACTGCCAGATACCAAGAAAAACACAAACAGGAGAAACTAAGACTCTTTGGGAGAGATTATCTATATAAAGGTGTGGTGGGTGAATATGTACTCCACAGTGGATCTCCATAGGCTGTAAGGGGCACAGATGCCTCACCATGGCATTCACCATGGGCTGAGGGGAATCTCTGCTCTGGCACCCAGAGCACCTCCTCCTCCTCCATCTGCAGTGACCTTGCTGTCTGCAGGGCTATTTCTCTAAAATATTTTCACTTCTTCCTTTCATCTGCTGTTGTGCAGTGTGTTTTTACCCCCTCTTTGGTGCATGAACCCTCTTTGTTCCCTGCATCACTGACAGGATCAGCTTTGGACAGCTGGCTGCATCTGGCTCTGTCCACTGTGGGAGCAGCTTCTGACATCTTCTCACAGATGCCACCCTTGCAGCTCCCTCACCATCAAAACCTTGTCACATACACCCAATGCACCTCAGTCAATTATCTTCTATTGCACCTTGTTTCAGCTCCATCTTTTTATATCTGAGTGAATGATTATGGAAAAGGTAAAGAAGTATTTGTAAAGTTAATTGCAAGCACATCTTAAAGGCTAAAGATAGAATTAAAACTGCAAGGTACAAAAGGGGCACTGACATAATATTGCAAAGGCAAATTTATTTCTAGTGTTTCCTAAATTTTAAGAGCATCCTTTTGCAACCTAATGATGATATATGAACAGAACTGCATTATAGGTGGACAAAATATAAGGTAAAGATGACCCTTTGATGCAGTTAGACATAAAAGACCTACTTGCCTCAGAATTCAAACTGTTTTAGTTGTCTGACCAGCTTAAATTGGAATTGGAAGTGACAATAGGGACATGTTTTGTGTTTAAAGAACAAAGGCAATGTTAACTTTTGGAACAGAGGACAAGGTACTGACTACACTAGGTCTGTGTCTTTAAAGATGCCAGACAATTCTAGGAAGTTTATCAAAAGTATCCATTTTTAAAGAACAATAATATATAGAACATCAAAGAAAAAAAATCTTGCCAAGATTTTAATTAACTTCTGGAAATAACGAAACCTGCATTTCATTCAGATATTTTTAATTTGCCTGTTGGTCTGCTATTACACATAACAAATATATTCACATATATACACTTGCCTGTGTAACTGCTTCTGCATAAGTAATGTAGCCATGGAATACCTGTGTGTATTTTCAAAATAGAAGTCCTACCATCTCAATTATTTGGATTAATTTTCACATGAGAGCTATACTAGCTTTTTAGTTGTCCCATAAGTAGAAATCTGTTCTTTAAAGGGGAAACCATTAGAAATGCTTCAATTTCTGCAATTGGTCGATTCTCCCTTCTCTAAAAACATGTCCTTTCCTGTTGACAGTAATGGGATCATGCTAACACAGCTTCTAGACAACTTTGTGAAAGAAAATTAGTGTTATATTTGATGTAATCAAAGAATGATGAATCATAGAATGGTCTGTGTAACTTGATGACTTGACAGGGTACAAGCATGGCAGCTTGTAGTTGTATATCCTTTCTTAGCACAGAACATTGAGGGAAAAATTGCTTTTCTTGAAGTGAAATTTAGACAACTGCTGACTTTAAAACTCAAACAGAGACACTGGACAATAATGTTTAGCCACGAAATTTTGCCTCATTCCGGTGAACTGCAGGCTTGGTCACTTCTCAAATGACACCTGTCTGATACATTTTAGACTAGAAGGTTTAATTGCTTTGTCATATCTCACTTGCAGATTGCTTCTTATGTTCAAAGCATATCAGATCTACCTTCCACTTCTCATACCAGCTTCCTATTAAAAAACCCAAACACCAGTAACACACAGAGGTTCACAGAATCCTAGAATGGCTTGGGTTGAAAAAGACCTTAAAAATGATCTATTTCCGACCCCTCTGCCAAGGGCAGGGACACCTTCCACGAGACCGAGTTACTCAAAGCCCCATCCAACCTGTCCTTGAGCACTGTGAAGGATGGGGCACCCATGGCTTCTCCAGACTGAAGAACCCCAGCCTGTCTGCAGAGTGGACGTGCTGCAGCCCTCTGACCAGCTTCATGGCCCTCCTCTGCACCTGCTGGAGCAGGTCCATGTCCTCCTTAGGCTGCAGGCCCGAGACCAGGACACAGTGCTCCAGGCAGGGACTCATAAGAGCAGAGAAGCAGGGGACAATTACTTGCCTTGACCTACTGATCACTAATACTAGTTCTACTACTTACTACTAACACTGTTCTAAAAACCTGGCTGTCATATTAAGTTTTGTTTTATTTGTTTTTTTTTTTTTTTCCTGAGTGAAACAGAGCCTTAATTTTGTTTAAAGACTGACCCAGTAGCCAAATTAAAAACCACTACAAAAAATAACTACAGGTTAATACAAGTATTAAATTGTAATTTTTTAAATTAAATATTAATTTAATTTAATTAAAGTTTTCTAAGAAGAGGATCAAATTGTAATTCCAGTTGAGGCAAAGGTCATTTAAAAATCAAATATTTTGAAGGAGAAAAGATAAAGCTTTCATTAGCAGGGCCAATGCCCTCTGCCTTTGACTCAGTCATGGCTGTACATCTTCATCCATCTAATCCTCTAAAATCTTTCACAGGAACACCTACATGAAAAACAGTGATGAATCTTTAAGTTTACAAATTCTTCATTTCATAGAATCATATTGCTTCAATAATTCCTAAGTCTTGTTTTTTTATTTTTTAAATTCTTTGTTTTTAAAAACAAAGTCTTAATTTTTTTTTTCCTGGAGAACATACAAACAAACAAAAGGACTGTAGTGTGTCTTCATGCAGAAACATTTGTTATTATAAAGAACAGTGCATGTTTTTTTTAAAAAGCTTAGTAAAGACCTCTGAGTGCAAGAGATAAGAATTCAACAGTGTCAGAAACAGTAATTAATGTCCTTCCTTAAAAATTAACCAGTAATAAGTAAAGCAGGTCTGGGTTTTTAAAGGATTTTCAAATTATTTTGTTTTGGTAATAATTAGTGAAAATCCTGAAAAGGATTTTTTCTCACATCTCTTCCATCTTATTTCCATTAATTTTGTTCTCATAATATTAATTAAGACAGCACTTGAATGTGAAAAGGTAATTTAAAGTCTCGTGCTTCCTCTCATCTGCACAGCTACCTCTGATTTTTCTTTTGTCAATAAATGAGTGTCAGAGCACAGCTTTTCTGAAAAAATCATCTATCTTATCTGTGTTCAGGAGAATGAAGCCTATGTGTTAAGCAGTCCTAGCATTTTAAATGAATTTAAAATTATTTTAAATAATTCAGAATACTGTTCAGAAAAACATATATTCCATTTTTAAAAGGTGTTATTAATTTGCAGCATAGGATTTTTTAACAAGATCATCAGATACAATTTTGATTAAATGCATTATATTTCATGTGATTACTTGTTTTTCCAAGACATCAAATCATCAATGTTTACAGAGAGGAGCAGCAGGCAAGAATAAGGTAAAATACATAAAAAATAAAAGGAAAAATAAAATGCAGGACACTAAAATAAGAAATTGTGTCACTTTATTTAATAAAATACAGTGTTTAAGACCAGAAATATAAACCCCATTTTATTTCAAAGCATGGAAAAGCAAAATTTA
This sequence comes from Peucedramus taeniatus, assembly GCA_013400575.1. Lineage (NCBI taxonomy): Eukaryota > Metazoa > Chordata > Aves > Passeriformes > Fringillidae > Peucedramus > Peucedramus taeniatus. The sequence continues at coordinate 35,862 of WBNO01030503.1, forward strand.
CCTTCCATTTTCTAAAAATAAGGAATGACCATAGTTAGAATGTAATGCAAAGCAGTCTCAGCTCTGTTGTCAATCTGCTCATCTCTGCAAGGTCGTTGTGTGCAAGCCCACCACAGTCTGCTGTAAGAATTTAGTCTCAACATACTGAAAGTACTGAAATGCCCACATTTCCTTTGTGAACAAAATTATAAATTTGAAGTGATGCTCGTTATGCAGCCGCAGTGCCAGCCTTTGCCAGTTTATGCTTAGTTAGTGAGGGTTTTTATGCACCTTCTGAAATTGTGGTCTACAGGAAGTAGCTCTCATTAGAATTATATAGCAGATTACTCTTTTTTTTTTTTTTTTTAATTCAGGCCTACTTAGTTGTTCAGTAAAATAAGCAGTCTTCAATGACCTTTCTAAGAATCAGATACATTTCTGATTCCTTTAGAATACAAAATTCAGAGAAATTGGGTAGTTTTGTAATACTGCTTTTCTTCAAAATTTCCTAGAAACTAACTTATCTTAACAGTCTTAACACAATTTGGTAATAATGTGCTGCATTAATGGGCTCCTTATTGACAGCTGATTGTGAAAGGCAATTTCTAACCCCCTTTCCACTGATTGCTTATGATGAAATACTGAAGCATTCCCTAGAAGCAAGCATTGGTCTAGTTTATGGTAAGTGAATGGACTGACCAGCTGAATCACCACGATTCAACTAATACTCTCATACAGGACAAGCAGTGCAAGAAAGACAGACATTCTTTTTCTTATTCCATCTATTCCCTCCAGTTACAGGCCTTAGTGTTTTAAATCTGCCAGGGCTGAAATTTAGGTTTGTTGGTGAAAGGGGAAAAAGCCAGAACAGGTTAAAATCTAGCTGGAGTGAGGATGTCCACATGTTGGCCATAACACTAGAGCAGAGCAAGCCATCAAAGGAACCTGGCTCTGTGCTGCCTCTAAGACTGGAGGAAATTAGATATTTGCTTCTCTTTCTCCCTTGTACACAGACACACTCCTTGGAACATGACCTCAAAGTGAGGATCTTAAACTAGTATCTGCACAACATTTAATATTGTCTGGTACTTGACTGAGAATTTTTGTTTGCATCCTTCATACCAGATAAGTGTGGAACACTAAATTCATCAACTTGTTTCAACTTTTTTTATTTTGAACATTATCTTCTGATAACAGAAAATTATGCCTTCTGGACTCACATCATTAATTTAGATTTTACAGAGGAAGTACTCTGTTTCCCTAGAAAAATAATCATTTTGCAAAAAACACTTATGGTAAAAGCACAATGAAATACTGCCAGGAAAAAACAGGCAATTTAGATTTCTAGCAAGACTAGGTATACAAGGCATGGCATTGAGAAAGTTGTCTAAACTCTACCTGTACTTTTTAGATCAGTAAGACAGATTTGACATACCTAAGACCACAAAAAGTAAGTGGATGAAATGCCTAATTACTGCTGTTGGTATTAACTTAAGGGTTTTCAGTTAGAACCTCTGATCCATATTTCAGTCAGAGCACAAACTTTGTTGACAGAACATTAGGAAATGCTTTGTAATAAATGTAAATATTATATTCAGATTGTGTTTAGCATCAATATAAATTACACGGTTTGATTTAATGGGCTGTGCAGGAAGGTCACCTTATCTCAAAAGTCTATCAAACCCACTGTCTATTTGAACTAGAAACTATTAGCTTCAGTCAATAATAATCAATAGGCTTAATATATGTTGCAAAAGCTTAAAAACTGCACAGAATTAAAACTGTACAGAACACAGAGAACAGAGTAGAAATCCAGATGGATGACTTCTGATGTTTGATATACTTAGTTTGTTCAGTGCCCAAAACCCAAATACATAAAACCAAAAGTTCAAAGATACTGGAAAGTACTTCTGGAAATTAAAACAGACCAGGACGTTTAAGACGAAAGCAGAATGAAATTAAATATGCCACATGCAGAATTGGTAGAAAAGCAAGATCTGAAAACAAAATAATGTATTTGCTCAAGTAAGACATAGGATTCTCACCAAAAAAAAAAAAAAAAAAAANNNNAAAAAAAAAGAAGTTCTAAATTATAGTTAGTTAAAAGAAAGGTTGCTCTATCCAGAAGCTGAGATAGGATAAGATAAGCCAAAGAAATGGACATTTTTCAAATTCAGATAACAAAATCTTTTGAAGAATGAAACTGAAGTCCTATAATTTCAGCAATTCTACTGAAACAGGGTAGAAATACATGGCCTAAAGTGACTCAAAAGATAAATATTTATCAAAAAAAGAAAAGAGCCTCATCTGCAAAACTTGGGATTTCACATCTGTTGGGAGAAGAACCAAAACAAATCCTGTCATGCTCTGAGTGTTTCCTGTAAAAGTGCAGTCTGAGCCAGGTTCTCTCTTACAAATATCATCACTATGAGCTATGTATGGCTACAGCTTCCTCTCAGGTCTGCCTCATCAGTCACTTATCAGAAAGGGCTGTAGAAAGAGACATTTTGCTGATAAGCACCAGGTAATTTTGTCCCTCAAATTAGTACTAATACATAGCCTACAGGAAAAGAAAAGGAAGACCATGCAAATATTTCCTGAAAATAGTTTGGGAGTTGGAGCTACTGGGAGCAGGTCAGGGAGTTTTCACTCCTCACCTACACCGATTTAAGAGATGCAGCACAAAGACAAGTAAGCTACACACATCTCTTAAAAGTAGCTACCTTAGTAATAAAAATAATTTTAAAAGGAAAAATCTAAATAAATGCAATAAAATTGGACCATAGAAAAAAACTTCCCAAATTCTTAGTTATCACTTCTTTGACATTTTCTGATTTTTCAATTAACAGAGATCTTCCAACAGACATTACAGTTTCAGGATGTTAGAATAAGAATTAACCTGATCTCCTACAAAAAAGAGAAGACCAAAATTTACTTCTCCATAACCTATAGCAGGTCTTACCTAAGTGCAACAATTAAAAATTGGAGCATTAAAAGCTAACTTCAGGCTTGTTTAACAACTATCGATAGAAAAATTAAAATTATTATCTCTGTAACAGCACTAAACTGAACATTTTAATAACTAATAAGTTCTCAAATAATAAGTTATTATTGTAATTGTTAATAAGTAAGCTTCAGTAAATTTAGTATGTTCCAGATGCTCCATTAAACTAAATGTTGATTTTTGGTACTGCATCGTGACTTTCTTCCTTTCTGTTGTTTTGCTACTGCTTATAGCTTGCTGACAAAGACTGATCTCAGTGCAGAAAGAACACGAGAAAAAATTGTGCAGCAGAGAAAACTGGAAATCAGGAAGCAAAACCAGATTAATTATGCATCTTTCTCCAAGGTGTCACCAAAAATGGAAGAGGTTTCTCGACTTAGTTGTACACAGCTAATAGGCTTCAATGTTTTTCAGTTTTCAAAACTGTGATCAGAATAAACTTTAGTGTATTCTTGACTTCAGTTTTCTTAATACAAAATCCTCTACTTCATTGCTCTTTTTTCATTGTTGTTTGTTTGTTTATTTGGGTTTTTTTTTCCTTGTTTTGGAGTGGGAATTAATAAATTATTTTTAATGCAAATGTTCTAGCTATATTTGTTTCATTGGTGTTCTTGTAATTCTGTTGGGAGGTAATACTAATAAAAACTTTCTTTGGACCAAAAAATAAATATATTTTAATGCCAAAATGCGTAAAAGTCATCCTTTGTTTATCTCTTTCTTTGTGATAATTAATTACTCAATCACTAATTTTCATGTAAGAGAGCTATCAGGCTTGCATTACACAAAATTTTACATTTAAATATTTGTAAATAAATATAATAACATTGATTTGAAAAGGGAGATAGTCAAACACTGGTAAATGCCCTGATCTTTGACTCAGTACTTAGATAGTATTGCAGGGTACTATGGGTTTATTTGAGAAGAAACTGGGCCATAATTTCTTGTGCCTACTAAAATCAAAACATCTTAGGCAGAACAAGAGAGTGATGCATCAGTTCGTTACCTACATTCACAGACAGGAATTTGTTTATCCATTTAACCCTAGTTTCTGAAATGGAAATATTACCCAAATAAATTTTAATCCTTACTATCTACACAACTGATGCTTTTTTCCTTCTTCTTTTATTTTTTAAATTTTTTTCCAGATTTGGGTCATAATGAATCACTGTATTTATATATATATATATATTCATAGCATACTTAACATTGATTACTAGGTAAACCTTGCTAATGGCCCAATTCAGTGTAACTCAACCTACTGCTTTTGGGTTTTTTCAGACTAACAGGCTTAAGAAGAAGGTAGAATGTAACCCAAACTAATGAACCCTTTACAAAGACATTAAGTATTTTCATCTGAAAGCAGAAGGTGGGCTGGACATTACCAAGATATCATGTAAAATACTTCAGTCATGAATGTTTAACTGCACAGCAGTGAGAACCTGTGCGCCTTCACCAAGGACCTGGGAGAACCTGTGGGCACTGAGAAGCACATGTGCCTTCAAACTACACTTCAAAGTAGCTTTAGAATTCAGATTTATATCTAAAGGCTATCTCTCAGTGAAGGCAAAAAATATTCACACATGGTATTTCTAATAAACATACAATGCCCCTGAAGACTAGGATTCTGCTTTGACAGAATTTGTTTATTTTTGAAAGTACTTTCCAGTAAATTGGAAAATTTTGGCCCTGACTCTCCTCCTATGTTCTTGGCTACCTCACTGCTAAGAGAATTAGCAAATCTCCTAAGAAGACCTAATTCACAAGGTCATTTACAAGATTACTCACAAGGTCAATTACCAGGTCATTACAAGATTGGTGGCCACCCTGCTTCCAGCAATGCAGCTTTTCTCAACTTGCTGCTCATCCACCAAACATCCTGGCAGATTTTCCCTATCCCAAAGAGACTGCTGTGTCGACATTGCCCAGAATTTATTGAATCTTCAAAAGTTCACTTGAAGAACACACAATAAAGCTCTATAAATTTGCTTTTTCAACAGTGCTTTAGTTAAGAATATTTATTATCCAGTTGAATGATGTGAGTGTTGAATCACTCAAATGTGACTCTTAGGGATAGCACAAATGATTTTCCTATGACCCTTGATATAATTAACTCCCATTCTAATCATAAATTTTCTGAAGCATGGGAGTAATTACTAAACAATTTGTGTACAAATATCTCTTTTAAATGGGAATATTTGTTACAATTGAGATTATTTATTTGTATTTACTGATTTTCCTAAATGATTCTTTCCTAAGTTTATCTGCCGCCTCTTGTATGAGGCGGCAGTGGTCCAGTAATAATGTTGGTGTCTTGGGTTCAAAACAGAGTATTTTAAAACCTGCCTTTAGAATACAGGCATAGTATCTGTTCTCTGAGAGAGAAACATACATCAGTACCACCAAGAAAGAAAGACCAGTGGCTATTGACACCACAGAGATTTCTTTGGAATTTAATTATTTGATCGTTAGTTCCATCGTGAATCGAAAAATTCTACCTCTGAAAATTCATTGAAGCAAAAGTCACAACAGCTTCATTTTTTGTACAAGTTTTAAAGTGTTCAATGCAAGTTACATACACAATATGCACATGGAATTCAGTTCTACTCAGAATATATAGGTAATTTGGACTTCATTCAGTTCACTATCCAGCATTTCAAGGAGAAGTGACTGGAAAAGATTCCACCAAAATGTTCATGGAGGGCAGTATTGCACACTAATATTTTAATAATTTTTGACCTTAAAAGCGAAGAATTTTTATATTAGTCATATAAAAATGCAAAAAGAAAGAAATCCAAAGGTCACATCTTCAGTGTTTTCTTCTGATCACTCAAAAAAATCCTGGAGTTTATTATAATCACATCAGATCTTATGGACCTACTATAAAAATGGTCTGGTGTGCAATCAGAAGTGCTGACCTCTACAAATGCAAAATAAAAGCTGAATGTCCAGTAGGGTCAAATAAACATAGGGGTTATTGAGATATTCTGAGGAGTTTAACATTTTGCATACTGTTAAATACCTACTATTATCAGTATTAATTATTAACAGGCTAATTGCAACAAGTTATTAACCAACAGATTTTCAGGATTCTTCTTTCAGGTCGCTTTGAAAACTATTCCTCAGATTCTTAGTCTGTTAGGTTTGATTTCTGATATGTTCCTTCTAATACACAGAAAAGTGTATATATTATTATGAAGGGCTTTACAAATATTCTCCTTTTAAAATACTGCTGTCATCGAAGATCCCACATCCTGAAGTACAGGTTTACAGAATTTGTGATTAGCCTTATCAAAATTATATTCCCTCCACCACATTACCTATGTTTTTAAAATCTCATAACAAATTTAATCTTTAATCAGGATTTTACAACAAAATTAAATGAATTCATTGCTGACTCTAACGCTCAGGTGCCTGCATAGTCAGAGTGTCTTAAACCCACACGAATTTCTTTGGAGTTAATGGTTTTTTTTCATGGGTTTAATTCATTTGAGATTAAAAAATCCAAACAAACACCGTGATTTAAGAGCAGAACAGTTTATAAGCATTTGAGAGTTATGAAAGAGGAGATTCAACCCCAGGACCTCCTTTTCTTTCAAGTCCTCTTGCTCTAGATCCCACATAGTTTTCTTCAACATCTGATTTCAGGTATCTCTCTGTGTGGTGTACTTACACAAGTTATCTGAAAATGTATGTAACAATTTCTATTATTAAAGGAGTTCTTCTATTTGGATAGCATTATTTCCAAATGTTAAGTTTGTAATGTAATGTTGAGTTTCCAAACTCAAGAGGAATAAAAGAGCAACCAAAGTGTAAGTAGAAGCACAACTTCCATATGAATGTTTTCAATTTGTTTACAGAGTAAAAAACATCTGTGAGAATAGCTGTGATCATGACTTCAGAAATCTTTTTGGAAATACTATTTGAATAAGGAATACAGTGAAAACTCCACGTTCATTATACAAAATTCCACTTAATCATAGTAATATCTTGCACAACACATCTACTGAAATATTAGGACAACATTTTTCGTAGTTTATTTACTTAATCATTTGAGTGATATGGCAGGCTGACAATTCTGTTGAAGTCTCATGCTCCCAGATAGCTCTCCTCAATTTGCTGTTGTTTATACTTTTTGGGCCTGAATCTGCAATGCTGTCCTTGGTTCTCGGGCTGGAAAAGGATTGTTTTGTCTAACTAAACTGTAAAGAGAACTTCCTAACACTCTATATGAAGTTCAGAGTTATATACCAATGCAGTACAGAATCTGGAAAATATGAAAGCCAAAACTCAAGGCATCACTGTAACCAATACTGTTGTTGGCTCTCAGTCCCTTATGGTGAGAAAAAGGCAGTCTATGAATCTGTAATGTGTTAGCTGATTGGAAACTGCCACCTTCAGCCTAGTGTTAAATTCCTTTCATTTACTGTGGAATGGAGACACAGGCACAACCAATTAGGATGGGGTGAGTACACTGCAAAAATTTCTTAGGTCACACTAGATTTCCTACTTCAGTCACACAATAGCTCATCCATGTGGCCAATACAAATCTTTCTGAAAATTTCAATCCCCCACAGAATCTGATCAAATGTGCTTTCTGCATAAAAGGAAAGCATACAGAAAATGATACAGAGCTATGAAAAATAACATACAAGCACAGACTCTCCTAAGAAACTCATTAAAATGTATGAAAAACAATGTGGTAAAACAGCCAGAAAGCTTTTAAGTACATATAAATTATATAATACATAATCTCTATTAGACAATATTATGTACCAATATGTATATGTAGGTGCATACAAATATTGCATATACATATATAATATATATGTATAATTTCTCCTCTTCCTTACCCCCATGGGTTTTTTTCAACATATTCCTTTCGAATTACACTCCAATTAACTTTTGGAAGTAAAATTGGCTCAATAGCTTAATGAGAGTTGCTTTTGCCTAAGACTTATTTGTCCTATTATCATTATCCTTGTATTGCCTTTAACATTTCCTATTGATGCTAACCTTAATAAAATGTGTTCAGTGATTATGGCTGTCCATATCCAATCCATCCCTCTCTCTACCTCATATATTTTTCTATAATTATAGAAGAATGCAAATCTTCTTCACAAACTGAATAATTTTTTTCCTGGATTAATTGAGTATGTCTTCTATATTATGAGATAACTTACAAGCATTGATTTGAACAGACATTTTTCCTGAAAAGAAAATTAAAGCTAAACAGTTTTTTTCACCAGATTCATAGTACAGAACAAAGAAACAAAAAAACCTACTCTGGAATAGAAATGACAGGAGGAGGAGGCAACATTTTTTTCCACAACTAGCCTAATTTATCTCAGACTTGGGAAAAATCTTATCAAGATTCTTTTCATGTATGAGACATATCTGGGGTCTGAGTTTAAAGCAGAATAATTAAGCACTTAGTTGTTGTAGGTCAGAACTCAGAGATATTTTAAAAGCAAAATCCTTATAGTTTTCCATTAGATAGTTTAAAAATTACTTTTTTTTCCTTTAAAAATACATAATTCTAGCTAGAAAAAAAAAACTGCACAAACAAGATCTTCTCTGTGAATACAGGGGAGAATTACATTAAAAAAAAAAAATCCTGTCATTTTCAATAAAGATGAGATAAAGCAGTATGAAAGATGATGCAAGTTCTCAGATGTAATGTGAACAGGTCCAGTGTCAGGGGAATTACTGACTCCTAACAGCTTGTGTCCTAATGAGGAACTAAACTAATCCCCTATTGCTCTCAATGGAATATTCTCAGGCAGAGAGCATGAGAAGCTTGCCTTAGAATGTAGCCACTCTGCAGACTGAGGCCAGTCTCAAATCAAGAGACTACCTTTATATCCCAAACTTCTGCATACAAAACAAACCTGTACTAACAGCTGCTAGATACAAAAAAAAACAACCCCGACCCCCCCAAAACAACAAAAAGCCCCAAAACCCAACAAAAGAAAGAAGCAAACAACCCAACATTGAAAAAAATTAAATTAAAAAAAATTAAATATATTTTTCTTGACTTATGTTTTGAGCGAAGCTGAATCTTCCCAATGCATTTTAAGAACGGTGAAGGGAGTAAGTGTCCCTAGGAACAGGAGCTCACGTGTTTCCACCTCCTGAAGGCTGAGAAATGAGCACTTGGGTGCCTGTAATGACTTGGGAACACACAAGCATGGAGTGACAGAAACTTCACCCCAAAAGATCTCGACGAGCAGGAGCTGAAGGTGCTCTTGAGGTGTGTGCATGAGGAAACCTCTGCAGCACAGCAGAGCAATGTCTGGCACTTCAGCCTTGTATCCCGCATGGCAGACATTTAAGCACCTCACAGGTCTAGCACATGAATGTACAGAATTGTTCAGAAACAGGTGAAACCATACATCTTCTAGGAAATAAAAGTTTTGAAGGCAGAAAGGAGTTGCTGGAAAGATAGCAGGTAAGAGAAGAATATGATCCTTAAGGGAGGAAAAAAGTGGGAAAAGCTATAATATCAGAGTAAACACAAAAAAAGCCTCTTTGGATTGTTAAATTAACTGAGTAGTTAACTGGTTTTGTGTCATAAAAATCTAAAATGAAGCGACATTTAAGAGTTTGTTGAATAAGGATGGATCATGAAGTGCCTGTATCCTTTTTTCAGAACACAGACACACAAGGATTTGAGGATAGCACAGCAGGCAGAGACACAGAGGGACCTGTGCCCAGAGGGAAGTAAACTCTGGAAAAGAGGTTTTTATACGCCAAGAAGGCATTGAGGATGAATATAGGGACACGTTCCTAGGTTTTGGATTAAACCTCTGCTGCTCAGGAAGATTATTTTAAATGAGGCACAATATTTTATATTTAAGGATACATTCTCTATGTTCTTTGGGATTGGGGTTCCTGACTTCTGAACTTTTACTTGTTTTCACTGCTCTTTCTTCTTCTGTTTTTTTTTGGTTTTGAAATTTAAAAAATTACTTCACCACCCATTTACCTTGTTTCTTGAATAACAGAAGACAATAAGTTCTACTATTGCAATGTAATTCTTTTTTTCCGTTACCTAGTTAAAATGTTTCTGGGAAACAATTCTGTGCCTATAATTTACTTTTCATATAAAGTCAGAATTGTGTATTATATTAAAAACCAAGAATATCATCCAGTACTAATAATATATTTTCAATTTTTAAAAATTTACTATCAGTTTTTCATCATCATAATCATATTATTATTGTTATTATTATTATTATTTAGAAAAAATACCTTTCATTATATAAATGTTTGTAGCAAACTAGCCTACCAGGTAAAGGGCATGGAACAAAAAAAGGAAGGCAAAGGACTGCATATTATTCTCTACCTTCACAACACTGATTAACTCCAATCTTTTGTAAGGCTTTCACTAACATCTCCAACAGATATAAAAAGGCAATTATTTGCATCTTCAGAAAAAACTGAATTCTACTACAAATTTTCAGTTAATCTCATGTGCTACCCCTTGAATTGCACCAGTAATTTGGCACACACAAATGTGGGACTTTTCTTAACATCATTGAGTTAGCTCTTTAAAAGGTCATTTATTTAACCTGTAGAGAGAGTATCTCAGTACAAAGGAGTAAGAAGGCAAAATAAATCTGGAAGACAATAAACATGCATGTTTGGACAACTTTTCACTGCTACATTAAGGTTTCAGTAAAGCTATAACCATTGAAAACAAGATATTTTACTGTGATCTATTTCTGCATTGTTCTGTGCAGAATGATTTCACATGTCAAAGACATCAGTTTGGCAGATGCCAAACTTTGCCAATCAGATAGGCATTGTTGCTTTCACAAGAGTACCTCAAATTTAAACATATGCTTTGAAATAAACAGAGGATAGGACGCAAATTCCTATCATTTCTTAGCTTAGAGTGCTTTAAGGAAGCACAAAATTAGAATAAACTTCCTGGATCACAAAATTTACTTCTTTATTATTACAGGTAGCATTTGATGAATTCACTTTCAAAACTGTTCATAAGCCTTAGCTTAAAATAACTTTTTTTCCTCCCCCCACCATTCTCCTTCAAAGATAGTCCCAAAATATATTGTTCCAGTAGACTGGGACTTTTGCCTCATTTCCAGCTTGAGTGTATTTATAATTGTTTTCTCCCTTTTTGTTCTTGTACAAACATTGGCTTTTAGCCTAAATAGCAGTATTTCTTCCAGTTTTAACCCTCCTACTGAATATCTTAACAAAGACATGCCCTTTTGACTTGTTTAGCCTCAGATAACAAGCTCTGGTTCTTTGCAGAAGACATTCCTCTTGCTTTACTTACCCATCCAGCAGAGATTTTGTGTAATTATTTTAGTTTTAATTTATTGATCTTGGACATAGACAATCAAAACTAAGAAAGTACTCCAGATAAGCATCACCAGTGTTTTTATTTCTACTGGAGTTGCCTTTCCATAAACAGTTATATCATTTTTGGGCTAAATTAATTCACTAACTTTTAATCTTTTTGTTATGTAGGAGAGCGGAGTACATTTCCACCTTATTTCTTTGCTAAATTCTAGCTTTCAACAGGAATGGGATACCAGTAGTAGGTGATTACCCACCCTTTAGGGGAAGGGTGCATCACTTTATATTATCTATTATTGAATTTAATCTCATCTCTATTAATCCAGTTGAAATAAGCAACTTTTATACAATATCATACCCTATATTGACAATGCTTACATATTTGTATCATCAACAAACACAATCAGTATTTTTACTGTATTTCCACCATGGCCATAACTAAACATTAGTAAAGACATTATTAAAGAAGTTCAGTGACAAGTTATTTTAGGAACATCTCTAGTAACTACAGTGTTACCAGATATTGCAGAACTGTCTCTTGCTCTTTCACTGTTGGAAGGCTTTTATCCATCCTCCAATAATTCCATTAATTCCTGTCAGATGTAGTTTAACTACTAGTTTCTCCTGAGCTGAATTTCAGGAAGATTGTATCAGTTGTTTTATTCATCTGTTAAATCAACCAAAAAATAGCATCTCAATTTACAAAGATTGAGAATTTTATGGTATTTTACTTCCACATTTTTCTGTGGTCCATTGAATTGTCTCTGTATATCTGTGCATAAAATCTGCCTTTTGCAGATCCAGACATGGATGACAGCCATTTAATTCCATTTCATTTTAAATAAATAACTTTAAATTTTTTTTTTCATGAAAGCCTGGTTTTTATATGCTGGAATTTTTTTACAGTCATAATTTTGTAAATACTCTATTCAAAAAAATCATTTGAAATAATACTAATTTCTGCAGGTTCATAACCTAACTAAATGGCTGGTCAGTATGCATACAAATATCCAGGTCTTACCATATCCTCAGCATTTTTCCCCAGTCTGTACCTGCAAAGTAAAAGTTCTCAAAAATTTCTCTGGTCAAAAACATTACAGACAAGACTTTCATTTATATTGATATAGCCAAAGCTGGGTTACAATAGATAATTGCTCATTCTATTTTACTCCAAATGAAACATTTCTACTTTTTTTCTCCAATGATTTTGAAGTTAAGAATAATATCTTTTATGGCATAGGTCACACCTAAGGTCCATTTAGCTTTATGGACTCCCTGAGTGTTTCTACTCCCAAATAGTTAGGGGAAGAGTTTAGGAACAAGTTTTGGAACCGTGCATGGTGGATTCCTCTCTTGGTATGTCCTATGAGGTTTTGGGACTTGGCACACAGTACCTTCCTAAACCAAAAGTTGCATGGCAATTTACAGATCTTCACTATCATGAATGTAGTAGCTATTTGGTTCTTGTCATCTTTTATACCTCACTAACCCTAACATCTTGCAATGAACAACAAAATTTAAATGTGTTCTGTAAAGATATTATTTTTACCAACAAAATTTTCATCCATTTAAGTCATTCAGCCTAGTGTTAAGAGAAATAGTGTGTCACTTCCCGTTCACCTGTACTGTACATTGCATTATTCTTCCCTGGAAAATTCTCGCGTAAGTAATGCATGACTTTGCAATGCCTCTGCATTAATTTAGTTGCTGTTACCTTTCTCAGTACATTTTTGAATTCTAACACGTACACCAGGACTTAGCCCCAGTGGTATCTGTCATGCAAAATGTCTCACTCTGGCTCTGCTGAAGTGGTTGGGCAGCACGGTGCTGCCCTCACCGGGGCATGACTGCTGAGGAGCCTGAAGAAGGCACTGTGCAAGGGGGTGATGAGCCTCTGAATAGCAGGATCATCTGCAAATGGGAATGTTGAGAAAAATTATATTCTTGCATTTATTTAGAACTACCCTTGCTGCAGCTTGTGTTCATTACCTTTCAAATTATTTGCTTCTCTGCAAATACTGTCCCAGAGTTGAAGATGGCAGTAAGAAGCCCCTGTAAGTCCTGCCTCCTGAGGCAAAAATGAATCAGCTGCTTCAGCCTCTCTTCACACATCACAAGCCACAGCCCCTGGTCCCCTCGGATACGCTGCAGAACTCCCTCTCAGACAGCCCCACCAAATGAAACCAGTCTGTGTAACCCATTTTCAATATCTGAAAGCAAGTGCTTAGAAAAAGGGTAATGCAAGTTGGAAGTTATATTACTCTAGTGTTTACTCAAGCATCCAGTAATCTGTGGAGTATACATGTCTTGACTCACTGGTGGTACCTTTGAGTGCAAAATCTTATTCATTTTTTATTATTCCACTTGAACCTTTCCAGTCATGTTGTACCTGCAATATTCCAAACATGGTCTTCACCACAGTCTATTTGGTGCTATTTTATTTTACATGACCTTCAGGATCTATGCATAATCATCTTGAATTAAAACTAAAAAACTTTGATATGGAAATTGACTGGAATTGACTGGAATTTAAAAGCAAATTATTATTTTCTCTTTAATTAAGTATTTGAAGAAAAGCAATAAATTCTTCAGAAGAAAATCACAGGCTTGGAGGAAGGTTAACAAACAAGATCATGAAGACTGTCATATTGCAGTAGAATTAAGAAGCTTTGTAAGACCCTAGATGCTTTTTTGCTAGTCCCAAATATATAATGAAAATGCCATTTTTATTTATTTCCTGGTTTAGATCATCACATTCTTCCATGATGATAAGCTTCTCAGGTCAGAGGCCACATCTTACAGTGGTGTTATTTAGAGCACTGCAATTCATCCTGTCACAGGGAGAACATGGGTTGGATTGTTGCTTAAGATTTATAATTACTAGCCTAAGGTATACAAAAGTTGCTACCAGGACTCTGAAGAAAACATTCCGTAAATAGGTGAATTCCGGACAGAAATACAGAACAATTCTGTCTAATTCTGTCCTTATCTGTAGATTGGTACAATCATGATCTTCTTCAAATCGTGTTCTAGTTTAGCCTGTTGAATGAACCCTCTGTTTCACATTTTAACGAGATACTTACCAAGAAGTACAAAGATAGCAGCCTTCACCCTGAAGTGATAATGAACAGCAGATAACAGTTTGAACAGCTGCTGCCCTTGGAAGCAGAAATTCCCACCTTCTCAAAACCCTGCCAGATCATGAGCAAAAGAAATCTAATCACAACACACAACAGCAAAAATCAGCCACATGGTGTTATGATCTCTATATTATACAACTATACTGATTTATGTAAGTCACTGCTTTTAGCTGATCATTTGTGTGATTTGTGTAGCTGCCTCACTATGGGTAATAACCTGGAGCAGTTACTTGGTCATCAGTCCCTATAGGTATTTTTCTACATTGCTGTTCCAAGGACAATAACTAAAGTTTTGAATAATAAAGCAAAATGAGCATTTTTCATAGTGAATGTTGAAATAATTGTGTTCCTCTTTTTTAGCAAAGACTTACATATGCAAATTATATACATATATAAACCAAAAGCAAAGAGCAGAACACTGAAGATGCTCATTAGTTATATAGAAAGACTTTAATCCTTCAGTTACCTCCTCTTTTCAGCCCTCTGTCCTGGAACAGTGGCAGTGTGAGAAAGTATCACTGCCACAGAAACAAAAAAAATGACAAGAGAACAAAGGAAAGAGAACATAAAGACATCAAAAACAATACAGAGACTGTGCTACTGAAATTCAATCTCACCTCCAATCCCTTTATGTAGGTTCATCTAGAGCTGAAGAAGGAGCAGCCTAAATTCTAAAAATAGCCAAATGACACAGCTTTTAGACCCCGAAGTTGAGATTGTCATTAATTAATGAGTTAAAAGTTTGCTTTATTTCCTCATAAGCCAGAAGGCTCTTAAGACACACAGACACAAAACAGACTAAGAAAACAGTGTTTGTTTCTTTGTTATTAATTTTTAAACTAAACTCCCCCATTTGCTTTCTTGCATTTCAGTTGCTTTCTGTTTTATGTGGTTTTCTCTTTTTCTAGTCACAGTATGTCTTGTGTTTATAAGCTGAAGAAGGATAATCAATCTTATACTCAGAATTTTTTAAAAAGCTGTTACTTAGAGGAAAAGGTCTTACAGTCAGTAAAATAATCAAAATATAAAGGAAGTCAATGGAAAGAAGAATCCTTTTTAATACAAGATAAACCACTGCAGGTAATTGGAAAATCTTTGAAAGATCTTTATGCATCTTTGTAATTTCAGTGGTGCTTTTATCTTCATGTAATACATTTATTTTTTGGTCAAATACATAATTTTTCATGTATATTGATCATAAGGAAAAAAATCCCTAACTTCAATCATACTTGTATATTTTCGCTTTTCCTGAACATGCAAATTAACTCCTTTGCAATACCTGTTACACTGTTTGAAGGACTATCCTTGGAATGGTAAATTTAAACCTAAATATTTGTACTAAAGCTTTGACTATATTCACCCAAGTAAGGGGCAGAAACACAGTGTGAATTATACAAATAGTAGTCAGTGTAACAGATCATATTGTAACTTCATGAAAACCATCTCATATAAATACATCTAAAGAAGTAGTACAGAATTCAGCTTCTTTTATTTTTTTCACCCAGTATTTAAATCTCATGAGATTTAAGCTGTCACATTTCTTTCTATTCTTTTTATTTATTTGTTTGCAACTATTTATACTGGAAAATTGATAAAAGTATATGCATAGAGTTGAAGAAAACCAGTATTCCAGGCCTGTTTAAAATTTGTTCAAGGGGTAGAAAGGATGTTCAGAAGCTCTCTTTAAGCTTATCAACAGAAAAATTACTTCATCTTGCAAACGGAGATAATCATCCATAATGTCTGATATTCCTGTAGATGAAACGAGCAGTGCACCCGAACAAACAGGCAAACCTTGATTATTCAGCTGGAGGCTGAGGAGCTGTAACAAGCAATGGCCCATTCTGTCAGCTCCCGTTGTCACCATCTCCTGCCAGCTCTGGGTACCGGGGAGCCGGCGCTGCAGCTCCTGCTCAGCGATGCTCACGTACAACTCAAGTTCGGGCGGGGTTAACAACTGCTAATGAAATCAAGGTGAGTGCATGTTCTAGATGGTATTTTAAAAATCAAGATTTATGACTTCTACTTTTGGTAAGACATCCTGTAATTGTTGTATTTTCCTCCCCCACCTACTCTCATTGTGAGCAGATGAATACTCATATGATTAAAAATACCTTGCCATGACTATTTAAAAAGACAATGCCCTGATAATTACATGTGAGGAACAAATATATATGCTAAACAGGGGCAGCATATCTGAACAACATGCTTGATTCCAATGCAGAGAGTACTATGTGGAGTCCTTCAAGGCTTTGCATGTAACTACAGTTACAGAATTCATAGCCTCATACAAATTTTCTAAATTGTATCACCCTCCAAAACTGTATCAAATACACCAAATTGCCTGCTACAGTGATCTATGAGTAACCAAAATTTTGGAAAGTATATATATATTTTTCCTCAATGTCAAGGTGTAGTTTTGCATGCAACACCCCACCATGCAACACCCCACCAAGCCAAGCTTTTCTTTGTTTCTGTCCATAACCACAAAAGACTGAGCTTACCCATGCAAGCAGGTAACCCCTAAATTTGCTGTAATGTTAGCGCCTCTGTATGGGTATTTAGCAAAAGACATTTACAGTTCTGTAATCACTGGTGAAGACACAAGCTGAACAAGGATTTTTACTCCCTTTTTTTTTTTTTTTGGTAGTGTCTTGCTTATACTGATAAAGATTTAGCAGCTAACAGTTGTTTGCATTATGCTGGAGTAATAACATTATATTATTTTTATTCTAAACAGAATTCCTTAGTTGACAGTAGATGGTATCCATGAAGTCCAATTCTCTTTCCAGCAATCTTCTAAATTATGACTGTGCCAGAGAAGGTTAAATGTGTTTTTCTGGGATGATTTCCTAGCCCAGGAAAATTATACAGTTTATTATGTTGTTCTCAAGCCAGTATAATTATGCATAAAGTTCTCTGATTTGCTTGTTTTTTTTTGGTTTTTCTTTTCCTTTTCCTGGTTTGGTTTGGTTTTGTCATTATTGCTTTTTGTTAGTTGATATGTGTATGAGATTTCCTCTGGCTGTTTGCAAGGGACATATAACCCCCCTGCAGAACCACTAGCTTGTATACAGGCACTAGACTGTAGAAAGCAGTTTTAAGATTTTTCTAAGAATATTAACTGCTCTACCACTCACTTAGAACTATAAAAATGTCATATCTATCCAAGATTATTTAAAACAAAAAAGTAACATTGCAATATTTATAACATACAAAGCTGTTATTTTGATTTCAAGAAGGAATGTCTTATGTTTTTATTAGCTCTGTTGGAGGTTTGGGGCGACAGGTTCTTCTTCCCGTAGCTGAAACACTGCACAAAGTGTAGTATTTTTGTATGGAAAGGAAGTGAGGCAGAGGATGGGTGGAAGGTGTCTTACAGCCTTTCCATTCTCAAGGTTTCTCTCTAAGCAAAGCAGGATTCCTTGGCTCAAGGTCCAAGTGTAGTTTTGGTTACATAGCAGCAGCTGAAGCAGGGCTTTCCTGGAGCAGCAGATTCTGCTGCAATTCCAGACATTGTGCCAGGCAGAAGTGAATTACAGAACTTGCAAGGAAAAGCCCAGCCATGTATACTCACCCAAACCAGGACTCTTCCTGCAGCTTTTGTGCAATGCAAAGTTTGCAAGAGACTGGGATGGGCTGAAAACTTCCCTGAATTGTTTTGATCTTAAATGAGTCTTTCCATAAGAAACTTCAGGAAGGCACAGATGCCTGCACTTTTAGCCTAAACCTGAAGAAGGCACGTGAGCTACAAGGCACACCTAGGTCATGCAAAAGCCTCCTCTGACAACAAAGTGGCAGCAGCCTCGGTGCCCCCTGGGCTTGGACTACCCAACAGCTGAGAAAAGGAAAGCTGCTGAGATGTTGAGCTGGATAACCTACACGCACAGTGCTAAAATGTTTCAGGAGTTGTTGCTTTTTGAGTGTTTACTCCTCTTCCAGAATATTTCTGTTTCTCACAGGCCAGTGCTTTGCTCCAAAATGCCATTAAACACAAGGTTGCCTATCCCCAGGCCCTCCCTTCGAGCAAGCTTCCTTTGTGTTGTCTCTTGCTTGGCTTTCAGCACTGCCTAATCAAGGTACAAACTGCACTACACCTTGAAAGGATTTCTGTCCCACTTAATCCTTTCCAATCCAACACTTTGTGCCTATTGGTAGGAAAACTTTCCTAATGTTCACAATACTAGACTACTTTCCTGCCAGCTGATAAGAAACGACAAAAAAAAACCAAACAAAAACCGACAACAACAAAAAAAAAACCAAAAAAACCCCACAAACCACAAAACCAACCAAACAAAAAAAAACACCAAGAAATGACTGATCATATTTTTAACTGGTTGCAATGCAAAGAATATATTGAAAGTAATACTTGCAATTCAATCTCAGGAGGTATCTGTACAAAACAGACAAAAAGATTGGATATTCAAATTGCATGTTGCCCCTCTGCAACTGCACAACCTCTAGGTATCCATGTGTCCCAACTATATGCATACATATCCAATTAATCCACATGCTTATGAGTCTATCTATGCATATACTCACCTGCAAAAGATCCAAAAAATAATCTGACAAATGCATGCATCTGTACTCAAATCATATGCACAAATACATGTAATACTTAAAATGCTTACTCTGCAGCTATATATGTAAGTGGGAAAAATTTTGAGTATGGATGTAAAGATGATATAAGACATCCATTCCATTTTTTCAGCAACTACAGTAATTGCATTGTATGAATTGAGAGCTACAAATTATTTTAGTATGCCTGTCCCACTCTTAAAAATTCCTACTTCTTGCATGTTTAGTGAAATTAGAGAATTCTGAAAAGGGATGATATTTATGGTGTTTTGCAATGATGATAGCAGGAAGAGAAAAGATAGGTTGAACTGGAAGGGGAAAAATATCTGTCAATTATTCTGTTCTACCTGCAAGCAGAAAAAGCCAAAATTACTCTCTTTTTGATAGTTTTCCTATGAGTAAATGCTATTTTGATAGTTTTTCACAAGCTATGTCACTTCAATTTACTAAACCATTTTTCTTGTGAAAGCCTAATTTTAAAATGGCTGACCCATCCTAACAGGATAAATACAACTTGTTAGTCAAAATACTTATTTTTACTAACTTGAGAGAGACAAAGGGGAAATAGAACTTGAGAACAGACTGAAAGACATTCAGCAACATTCAGTTTACATCTGTCTGATGATTTTAGTTAAACCTGATGGTACTTAGCATCAATAAATTTAGCAGAACTTGCTACCTAAAGAGCTACTTGGATGGTCAAGACGAGACATGAGAGAGGTTCAGATGCAGAGATTGAGACTGTCTTTACTCCCCTCTTCAATTTACACACCAAATAAAAATGGTGTGGCAATGGCAATAATAAGAGGTCTTCATAGAGAAGAGAGGAGAATCCTGACCTTCTCTATCAGAACACCTTTTCATACTACATAGTTCCTGCCATTTTCAAATGAATGTTCCTTCATCTTGCAAAGAACAATGGCTAATCCTTTTGTAAACAAAGATTTGGAGGAAGACTTGATATGCAAGTTAAAGTTTCTATAAAAGTCAACATACTCACTATTTTAAGTGCAAGTATCTGAGTTATTCACAGACAAGTGATTTTCAAGGTGTGGTCAAGAGATTCCTGCGAGCACTTCTTTAGAAGTAGCACTTAAATATTCTTTTGTACGACAAACAGCTGCACACCATATACTTCTTCCTGTCAGCCTCTTGTAAATAACATTTTTTAAAACACACTTCCCCCCCTAATTATTACCATGCAAGCAACTGTTGTGCTAACATGAAGAATGGTATGCAATAAATAAAAGGTCTGTGCAAGAAAGCCCTTTACCCACTTAAGATCTCTCCCACAGAAATAATTATTACATCTTACAGTTGGATTACTGCCTGAGGCAGAAAGTTGAGCAGGTACGGAAAGGATTAAGTTTGAACGGTAGAATTGTTAATTCTATAATAATAATAATAAAATAAATAATAAAATAAATAATAATAATATGTGGAATACTTCCACATCACGAAATAAGACAAAACATGAAGAGTAAGAGTTTGATTTAATGATCAGTGACAATTATGAGTGATCTCAGCTCTTACACTTTTTTTCTTTTTGAGAATTAAGGAAAATATCAGGTTTAGGTAATCGGCAGCATATTTAAACAAAAATAAATGCATTGCATAAGGATAAAAACAATACTGAAATTGCAAAAATTTTAATTTCATGTAAGAAATTAAAATGATGCACTAGTGAAAAAGTGTAAATGGGAATATTTCAGTAGTCAAAATAAATATTTAATAAAAACCACACACCCGAGACAATGTATCAAAACAACAGAACTTAGTATTTGAAAGGATACTACCTACATTGTCTTGTGTTAAACATGACTGAATTCAGTGGTTTAATTATTATCACACTGCCTTGAGCAAACATTGCTTATATTAGTGTTGTAAAAAGTCATGAGAATAGAAATATTGCTGCAATGACAGAAATAGTAAAACCAGATTGCTATAAACAAAGAAGAATTTACTACACCAAGGAGTCAATCCACAGCCATTGATACAAAGTCAACAAAATGGACTACTGCATAGCATACTGGTTACTGTACCAAAGTGCATTTATCAGCATTCAATGAACTGGGGAAGAAACCACCCTTTATAATATAATTTTTAAACACAATCAGATGATTGACAGTTGAAGAAATCCCACACATTTCCTTTAAAATAAAAAAGCAGAGTCTAAAGATCTTAAGAGCACCGTAAGACTTCTTACAAGGTAAAAGAGTACAAACCATTAGCATTGTAAATAAAGAACATCTAAAAGTTATTATATCATTCCATATTTAGAATGCAACTGAAATTTTTAGTGTGTTGTTGCATCCTTCTACATATCCAGTGGCATTTTGATGACTTTGTTAAGTTCTGGAAACAAATAATGCAAAGAAAAACTCTTTTTCTTGTACAGCAGAGGTCTAGAAAAATTTCAGCTGATGTTTAAACTGAAATGTAGATAATGAGAATACAAACAGATTTGTTGGGGGAAAGGAGAAGTGTCTGGCTTATTCACTAATTCACCATTCAATTATTCCACTGAGTCTCTGAAAGTAGCATTACTTAATATCCCTGACTACCAATGATTTTTATGAGTGCTATTTTCTCACTATTAAGGATTCTGCACTGAAGATTTTTCTCAACCCTTTATCCTTCTATTCCCACCCATCCCTCCATTATATTTAAAAGTTGTGGTTTTCTTACGTAGAGCATTGTAATGCCTTTTGCTGCTTGTTAAGTGATATGCAGTCAACATTATTTCTATTTTCAAAGCACTGAGAACACTTTCCAGTTGGCTCACAAATTAAACAATAATTAAAAATAGTATTCTCCCCTTATTCTTTTGTGACATGGTAAAGACTATTCACCATTTAATATACGTTCAATTTCTTCTAGTCTTTTCAATGCAGCAACTCTCTTTTTCTCAATGTCTTTGATTTCTTTTGTAGATTTTTTGGGAGTCTCTTTGTCCACACTGCTTTTCTCTGTTGGTTTCTTAGTTTTTGAGTGCTCTTTATTATCAACTGTTGATTGGGTGGTTGTCTTCTCACTTTTTGCTTCTTTCAACTTCTGAAATGAATTATTTTTTGCTTCTGTAGCTGCAGTCCCATCTGATGGAAGTGATGACTGTTCCACAGCACCAAGTGATGCAATTTTACTTCTAACTATGTTTAGATGACGCTGGATATACTCTTCATGAGGTGCCAGCGCTAGTGTTTCAACCAGACATTTTTCTGCCTTTATTAAATCTTTTTCTTCAAAATAAACCACACAAAGATTATGTTTTCCTTGTACATTGTTGGGATCCAGTTCCAAAATTTTCTCAAAACACATTTTTGCTCCAACAATATCCTTCTTTTGATTCATAAGGATATCTCCTTTCAAAATCAGACCTTTGGTATGATCAGGGTAGTATCTCAGTAGGTCTTCCAAGACAGGCAAAGCCATCAATTCTTTTCCTGTCTGAGAATAAAGCAGGGCCAAATTGAACAAAGCACTTCGGAAGTTTGGTTGTAACCTTATAGCTTTCTTCATCCATGCCTCTGCTTCCGTGTCTTTTTTGTCATCCATTGCTAGCATACCCAAGTTGAAGTATCCATTTGAATCCTGCGGTTCTTCTTTCACATAATGTAGCAGTCTTTGTTTAGCTTCAGGTCTAAGTCGAGCATCACCTAAGTGACAGAAAATGCATTTAATTCTCAAGATATTTCCTGAAACACTTATTCTGAAGGATTTTTAGACTGTAAAATGCTAATCTTTGTACAAATTAAAATGCAACTGTAAAAAGGGAAAGGGTTTAAAATGCTACTTTTTATCATAGCTGTGTAACAGCAAAACCAAATCTACCTTCTTTATAGAATGAAATTATACACAGTTGACTTCTAGCCAAAGTCAGCATCATTACTCTATTAGCTGCTGAATGATGTTTAGGTTCGGTATAACACATACAAGAGGTGTCTCTACAAGCTTAAGAGAAATTATTTTCATGCACAGTTGAGCAAATGGAATGCAGAGCAGACATCAGTTCTGACAAACCAGCTCTTACAGAGGCAAACTTCAAGTGGAAGATCTCGTTTTATCAAAGATATATTTAAAGAGTTTAGACAGAGAACACATAGGGTGACTTCTAATGTTGCCAGGCTAAGATATCTTCTGACACCAAAACAATAACACCTGTAACTCCTATATTTTAATTTGCATCAAAATTTAAAAAAGATTTAGTAAAACAATTTTATCTGACAATACCAGGATTAGCTAGACATCTTGTGGTCTGTGCTATTTTACTTAATAATACAGTGAACATATTTTAGTAATGAATTCCAGACACAGACTTACTGAAGGATAGGGGAGGTGTTTTCATCTGCCCTCTTTCACCCCCTGAAAAAATATTGCACCTTCTAGTATGAATAAGTGAGTACTAAAATAGTTAATACTTCTGCTTGTTTGAAGCTGCTTGTACTTCTACAAACAAGGAAGAAGGCATGTCCTGATCTACCTAATTTACAATGTGAGAGGAGATGGGAAATTATCAAGTGTCTTCAGCTTCAATCAACTCTGTTTTATCTTTCTCAAGGGCAGTTTACCATCTCAACGAAACAGGAACAAATCTTGGCAGTTCACCTGCCAAATACTCTTTGCAGCAGCCTTAGTTCACTAAGGGCTCACCCGTACCCACAGAGCTATACACATGAAAAAATAAACTCATGAAAATCCAACTGAATTCATCCTAATTAGCAGTATCACAGAAAAACCTATGAAAACATTCATATTTCTAGAGCTGGATTTAAGCCCAAAGACATAAGCTAGATTTTTGAGTCAATAATTAAATCAATCACTATAAACACGAACCATGTATTAAACAAATTTTACTAAATACTATTTTTAAAGATTATATAGGCATTATTTTGAAGATGTTTGAGTAACACTATTCTTTATACATGTAAGATACATTGCAAAATAGCACTTGAATTAAAGATGCTGATCAGCTAAGGTGTACGACACCTTGCACAAATTCCATACACTACAAACTACAAAGCTATATTCAATAGTTTCTTTATGATTATGCTACGTACTATGTACTTCTCCTTTCCAAAAACAAAAGAGTTAATAAAAAAAATTAAATAGCATGGATCCTCTAAATGCAAATATGCAATATGCGCAGAATGGACAATTAACGTACCAGATTCCTGCATTAGCAGCGCTGAGTTGAATAACGCCAGTTTATGCGTTGGGTTGAGTTCTAGTGCTCGGTTGAAATTCTTCAGGGCTTCTGTTGGATCTTTCAGTTCAATGTAAACAATTGCCAAGTTGTACCACAGGTCTGCATTGGTTCTGTCTAGTTCTAGAGCTCTAAGGTAAGCTTCCTTAGCTTTCAGAGGTTTGTTCATTTTTAAAAGTAATTCTCCCCTGTTGAAGAACCATACTTTTCTTGTTACCCATATGAAAATTGACAGTTTTTTTGAAAGTTTATCTTCCTACAGACAGTAGATATCAGATAACAGTGTTTATTTTGTTAGTTTTAA